>JASDQU010102580.1:59338-74927 GCA_032191745.1 Picea mariana | reverse complement strand
TTGTAAATCATTTATATCCCTACGCATTTCTTCACCTTCATCAAAAGTCCAATTAGGATTTTCTGGAGGCTTATTTGGTGTAGAAGGTCCCTTTTTGGGTGGCATGTTGGCCAAATATCACTTTTGAGTCTTGATTTTGAGGTGATTCTGCTAGACAATATTTATTCTATTCTATGTCCCAAGTTTCGGCCCTTCTGGGTATGACACTTTATTTTAGGTAGTTCTCTGATATTTCTTCTCTGCAATGCCATAGGTCTGATCAAAATTGGATGTGCCAAATGGAATTTACGGTAACTTCCTCACAACTTGCTGATTTTTGGCCTTTCCAGGAGATCTCACTTGTATAGAATGCCCCGCCCAAAATAATTGATATAAAATTAAACTTGCACCAAAATAATACAGACTGTACAAGATCCAATGCAACTAGTCCCACTTAGTTTGGATACTCTAGCAAGAAGTTATGCTTTTTTTACCTGGAACACCTTCTTGAGGCTAGTCAATAGGACTAGTCAGATACCCTATCTTACAGAAGGTGTATCTACAAATTTAAGATGAACCAGAAGCTTCACATTTTAACGCAAATACCTTTCTGATTTTTGTAAATGGCCTCCAGAGGACAGGGTCTGAAACTTTACAGAAATTTTTTTATATCAAAAATTCCACAAAGACTCGTTTCAGGATGATTCCATAACCCTATCTTGTACAGGTTGTATCTCCGAAATTACAAGGCATCAGTAGCTGAATTTTTAACCCAACGTACCTTGATCTGTCTTCTAAATACCCTCCAAGCGGTTCCTTATGAAACGTTGTAGAAAAAAATTTATAGCAAAAATTCCACGGTGTCTCAGATGTAGCAGAAAATCCCCAAGACCTTGAGCTCTTATACCATATGTTAAGAACCAAACATCAATATATCATATAAAAACCTCAGGAAAAGTACTCAACGCCTTGAAAAAGAGATAATTTCAGATAATAAGCCTCTTTGAGGGGGCAACCTCCTTTTACCCCACTTAAATGTTCAAGTACAAGATGATTCAAAATGAAAATGTCTCCTTGGTATATATAGGAGACTAGGAGGTATAATTACAAATAATGGACTAAAGCCGACATAATTAAAATAACATTACTAATCTAAATTACAACTAATGGCCTAAAGCCGACATAAATAAAATAGCATTACTAATCTAATATGCCCCAATTAAGGGGTAATGAGCCAATATTAGGGCTTAACAGTGAATACCTTCTTTGGTAATTTCATGACCAAAGTCTCTCCCATCACTGGTCCTGCACAACAATATGAAGTTGTAACCTATACTCAGACATCATATTTGCCAAGTATGTCGAGTACTTCCAACAATGATTATATATGGTCCTTATACTTTGACGGATCCAAATCCAGAGAAGGATCAGGTGTTGGTTGTGTACTCATCGATCCCACAGGTAATAAGACTTTCATTGTTTGTTGGTTAGAGTTCGAATGTACCAATAACACGGCCGAATATGAAGCACTTCTAAAAGGACTCAGGAAATCTTTCAATATCGACGTGTAGAATTTGATAGTATTTGGTGATTCATAAATTGTGGTTAAGAAGGTAAGAAATGCCATACATTTCTTATCACCACATCTGAAAAGATACCAAACAGAGGTATGGAGTTTAATGCATAAATTTTCAGAATTCAACATAAATTCCATTCCTAGATTGAGTAATTCAGAAGCTAATTTATTGACCAATGTTGCTTCTAAACTATTTCCCATTGAAGGTATTTCCCCTAATGCATTTTCAATTGAATTGTTGTTCAGACGGTCAATCCTGAATAACATTACAAATTGGAGAGTATTCGACGACGACCAACAGATTATCAACTTCCTGCATATGGAAGACACCTTCCAAGGTGAAATAATTGATGAAGGTACTCATGATGAGAACCTCCAGAATTTCACAGTAATATCTGATCCTCGATCTCCTGAATCGACATTCGAGCTGGTAAACTCTATCCCCATATCTGTCGTTAGATTAGAGAAATTTTATGACTTGCATGATAAATTTAAAGGGATAGTTAATTGCAAAACTAACATTTCTTATTTGATTTATGAGACTGTTAATTTAGGAACAAAGGATAATCCTCAAAATATTAATCTGGGAAAGGGATGTTCCAAGCAAGAAAGATATTATTTTATAAATTTATTTAAATAATTTAAAGATGTTTTTCCTGGACATATGATGACTTGAAAAAATTCGACCCCAACATCATACAACATGTTATTCCAATGAAACCCCAGACTTAGCCTTTTCAATAGAAATTGAGGAAGATGCATCCTAAATTAGAACCCACTGTTAAAAAAGAACTAAACAAATTATTAACTGCAAATATAATTTTCCTGGTTAGGAACACGCAATGGGTGTCAAATTTAGTCCCTGTAGGGAAGAAAAGTGGCAAAATTCGACTCTATGTCGATTTTTGGAACCTAAACCGACCATCTGATAAAGACAACTAACTTGTTCCTCCAATGGAACAAATTATACAGCAAGTGTCTGGCTCTGAAAGAATATCTCTGCTAGATGGTTTTTCGGGATACAACCAGGTCCTTATGTCTCCCTCAGACCAGCGTAAAACCACCTTTCGTACCCCATGGGGCACTTATGCCTACAGAAAAATGCCTTTCGGACTGATAAACGCTCATGCCACTTTCCATTAGAGAAATGGATATTTCTTTATGTGGCCTCATTAACCAGTCATTCGTGGTCTACCTTGATGATGTTATCGTATTCTCTAAAAACAAGAAACATCACTTGTCTCACCTAAGGGTTGTCCTATAATGATGTCGCAAGTTCAACATATCTCTCAACCCTAATAAATCAGTCTTTGCAGTTTAGCAAGGCAATCTTCTTAGGTTTATAGTATCTAAGGACGAAATGATTATTGAACCTAAAAGAACCCAAGCTATTTCTAAACTCCTCCTTCCTTCTTCCAAAAAATCCGTGTAGCCCTTTTTGGGCAAGATTAATTTCGTCAGAAGGTTTGTCCCAAGTTTCTCAGAAATGGTAAGACCATTACAAAATTTAATTAAAAATATGTTTTGTATCATTGGGGACCACAAGAAATTCAGGCTTTTGACTCGATTATAAAAACAATAATAGAAGCCCCTTCCTTGATGAGTCCATATTTTCCTCAGGATTTCACTCTTTACACCTTTGCTTCCTACCGATCTTATGCTTCTTTACTTACGTAGAAAAACGATGAAAGAAATGAAATACCCATTACCTTTATGAGCTCTATTTTCAAAGGAGCATATCTTAAGTACCCAACAGTATATCAACATGCATATGTTGTTTTCAAAGCAGTGAAACACTTCTGGTCTTACCTTTTGAAATCCAGAACCAAGGTTATTGTTCCTTACCTTGTTGTGAGAAACCTGTTAGTACAAAAAGAGCTGGATGAGAAAAGGGAAAATTCGATGACTTCGTTACAGGAATATGACCTTGAAATAAACCCTACACATATTTTTAGAGGTCAAGACCTGTGTAAGCTAGTGGTTGATTTGGTTGAAGAACAAGAAAGTCAAATAAACACCTAAACTGTGAATCAGCCTAACAAAAAACAGATTAGCTGTGCACAAGTTACTGCCAATTCTCGGTATGAGAACATTAAATTTTATTTGACACATGGATCTTCTCCCCACAATATCGATCCTAAAAATAGAAGAGCACTTAGGCTTAAATCTGCATCTTTCCAGTTAATAAATGATGTATTATTTCGAAAGAACTTTTATGGTGTTCTTATGTGTTGTTTAGAAAATGAAGAGTAAGAAAAAGTGCTTTCTGAACTTCATGCAGGTGAAGTCGTTTGTCATTTTGGTGGAGATACCACCCCTCACAAAGTATTAAGAGAGGGATACTATTGGCCTACCTTGTTTAAATATGCCCATGCGCTGTGTTGTAAATGCATAATCTACCAAAAGGCTATAGGACGAGTAAAAAAAGTAGCATTCCCTTTGCAGCATGTTACTGTAGATTCCCCTTTTCAAAAATGGGGTCTTGACATCATAGGACCAATTAATCCCTCTTCTTCATAGCAACACAAGTATATCCTGACAACAATGGATTATTTTACTAGATGGTCCGAAGCTGTACCTTTAAAAGTGGTGAACACAAATCAGGTAGTATCCTTCCTAAACTATCATATCATCACTCATTTCGGCATTCTCGAATATCTGGTTTTTGATAACCCCTCTTACTTTTAATCCCTTTACATGAACATTTTTGCTCTGGAAAAAAGGATTAAACTGAAGTATTCTGCAAGCTACTACCCTCAAGGAAATGGCTTAGCAGAATCAACAAACAAAAAATTGATGAAGATTATTAAAAAGACAGTTTCAGAAAATCACAAAAATTGGCACAATGCACTGTATAATGCACTATGGGATGATAGGGTAACACCAAAAGCTTCTGTTGGTAATTCTCCTTTCTTCCCCCACATGTTTTACTCCCTTTCTATTGGTAAATATTTACGGAAGAGAATCCATTCTTCCCCCACATGTTTTACTCCCTTCTCTTCAATTGTCGCAGAAAGTTCAAGAAGAGGACTGCCCTCCCCTAGAAAATCGAATTAATGCCTTGTTAAAACTTGAGGAGTTAAGAAACCAAGCAAAGCAGAAATTGGATCAGCATCAACAAATTGTAAAAATTTTGTTTGATTCAAATTATTCTTCAGATAGGAATTTCGATGTAGGAGATCTGGTTCTCAAGTGGGATAAAGCTCACGAGGGGAAGGGGGAACATACCAAGTTACAAAACCTATGGCTAGGACCATTTGTAATTTTTGAAAATTTGGGCCCCAGCTCTTTTTGTCTGCATAATTTCGAGGGACAACTAGACACTTTCTCAGTGAATGCCTAGGCTCTCAAGAGGTATCTCACCTGATGTTTTATGTTTCACTCTTTTGTAAATATATATATTTTTTAATTTCCTTTTCTGTTTTTGATTTTGGTTCTTTTCATTTTTCTTGTTTTTGATTTGTTTTCTGAATAATTATGTCTAATTCACCATCTCATTTGTGGAAGGGAATCGAAATTTTCATTCATTAGAAACAATTGCTAACTTTCCAAGCACCAGAGAAGTAAGTGTTAAAACTCAGATCAACAAAAATGAGTTTCTGTTCAAATTAGTGTTTTTGGTTTCTCATTGAAATTACAAGTAGACGTGATTGTCATTAATAAACTTCTAACGTTGTCCATGTTTTGAGAAAAAAAACTCAACTGTACCTTCCCATCCTCGAGATGATTTCCTAACCGAAATATAAGTGTCCAAGTCATGATGAGGGTCATCAAAACATAAGAGTAATTTGTGAAAGATCAAATTATTTCATTCCAAAATATGAGAGTTTCAGTATCACCTTTCTCTCTTGAATATCATTAAGTTCTGCAAACTATAAGAAAATTCTAGAGGGTTGAAAGCATGGTAATGTGTGGGAAGTTTATGTAAACCTGTCGGGACAGTGAATAGGTTTGCTGGCAGCGAGTAAATGCATGCATGATACCAAGGTAAATTTGCTGGGGTACTGAATAGGCCTGCTGGCAATGAATAAATGTCGGGTTTAAGAAGATCTGCAAGTCTGTTTTCAATTTGATTAAAATGAAAAGATGTATCGTATCATGGTTGATTGACTCTTGGAAAGGATATAGGTACTAGAGTGGGTCAAATGACATCCCTGTCGAGGCTATGGATGTCTGCTGGCAGCAGTGGCTCTATCAACATTATCAAAGTCAACTGCATAAACAAGCGCTACACTCGTAATCTAAGTTAGATACCGGATGAAAGTTTTTTAGACAAAAATACATCTGATACTAAACTGCATTATTTTCTGAGTTATGATCAGTATGCTTGACCAACTATTAACTATTTCTAAAATTCATTTCATCTGATTCACCTTGGCATGAATTTTTTGGTGATGTAGATATAACTACTTTTCTCAGTACGTCGCCATTTTTGGAAGCCACACATGATTTTTGATACTTACCACGATCAAAAGAGAGTATACCTTTCTGTAGCTTCCATTACCTTCTATTTGTAAATATTTCAAGACAATGATTGCATTAAGTTTACCTTATTGAGTTTTTTGTTTGCATTTTCGTTTGTTTTAGTTTTAATTCATGACTGTAAGCATGAATTTAAATAGAAAAACAAGGATTGTTTTCATAATCTTTTACCTTAGAAATATTGTTTTATAAGCCACCCATATGTGATTAAAGTTCAAATCTTGTGAAATGATAGATTAGTCCATTATCGAATTTGTGTTTTATTATGGTTGTTTTGAATTCAATGGTTTGATAGTTCATTGTTGAAATGCTTTGATGCATGAAGAACCTTGGTTAACTGTGGATATTCTTCTCATGAGTTTAATTGTCATATCAACATTTATGTGAATGAGTACAGCATGTTGTACTTGCATTTTTGCCTTACCTTGTTGGTCTGAAAACATTAATGAAGCTATTCATTATGTGCATAGGGTTTTGTACTCTGTAGGTTTTGACACTCACCGTAAGAGATGGTTTGGAATTCTAGAAACCTTCTGGTTTTTGTTCTCCCTAACTCTCCTATCTGAGTTATGATATCCCCCAGACTCTGCTATGTTCATGCCTTCACTTTCCGCTCAGACCTGTTTCTATTGCTCGTCTATTGGGAACCTAAAACTATCTCGAGTGATTTCCATTACATCGTTGTCACAGTGGTAATGGCACCTATAGTCCGTATCGAGCTGAACGGATGCCAAGATTTACCATCCCATGACGACAATATTGATGAACTAAAGGCTCATGGGTGGGATGTATTCCTCAAAAGGTTTGAGGGCTATAATCTCAGGTTGCAAAATCTTTTGCACAAACCTTTGATGGCTTTAGAGCCAAGATTGGAGACATACAATTGGAATTGACAGAGGATTTTGTGAGAAAAACGACAGGGGTCCAATCAAAAGGTGAGAGGTGGTTTAAAAATGCTAAAATAGAAGAGGTCCAGTGGAGTTTACTTATGAACTCCCGTAAAACCACTTGCTATATAAAAGGTATCCCTATCACTCTGTTAAAACCTAGATGGCATAGTCTACTTTTAATTCTGAAGCAATTTGTTACGTGTGAAGGACACTATGGGATGGTTTTTCTATACCATATATGTTTGCTTATGAATTTCATAGGGTTTGATTTGGATATTCCCTTTTACCTATTGATGAGTCTTTACAAAATGTCCAAGCGTTACAAACGACAGGGTATTAATTCGAGTTTGTTTCACCAGAGACTCATTAAACTCTTGTTGGTTTATCACATGTCGAAGATAGGTGATAATTGGGAAACCTTTTTGATAAGAAATGGATTCACCTAGGCCGATTCTATATCCAACCCTCTTTTAACTACAAACGTTAACTCCGATAGACCAGTAGATGAAATCCAATTCGTTGATTCATTTGAGGGCCCAAAATTTATCGGACCAGTTTCTATTGTTAATGAAACCCTTGTGGATAAAGATTTATCATGTAGGTTTTCACCTGGAAGATCTCTGGAACAAGTGATTTCTGAATTAAAAGAAAAGGACCCTCCTATGCCTATGAACAATTCTAGTTTAAACATTGATGATAATCCGGTTATCAAAAATGTCTATAAAGGAAAGAAACCACATAGAACGGATTTAAGTTTCAGGAATAAGAATGTTGGATGTTTGATTTCTAGAAAACTAAGAAATCGAAAGGGTAATGATCTGAGCTCAATCGATCTGATCGAGATCGATGATCGGTACACAAATCGTGAGATAGAGGATTTCTTGGCTTGTGAAGACCCAGAAAATCAGTGTTCCAGGAGAGAGGTTATTACCCATGTTAAACAATATGATTTCGTGACCAATTTTCCCCCGTGTCTTAAGGGTATAGAAGGATTTTCCAGTATTAGGCACGATCTGGAACAAACCACAGGTAAAAATGAAGCACCCCTTGTTGATTGTGTTCCACGTCAATCTGCCATTTCCTCGATACACTGTGATAACTACCTCGACTGGATAGAGTGTTACTATACATATGTTCTCCTCTTACAGGCCCGAATTAAAACATTGACTTCTCAGAATGCTCTTTTGAAACAAGAGAACCTTGATCTCAAGGTGCATACATAGAGGGAGAATAAATGAATCAAGAGGGATGGAAATATAAGCATTAAAAACACGACCAGTTTCAAAGAAATTATAAACTCGGAACTGTCAGATCCCTCTTTGGATGATTTTTATGGTAAAATGATTTTGTTTTGATTTCATTTGATTATGTTATCAAAGTCGAAATAGGTAGATTTGAATTTTTATTTCATTTGCCAAAAATAAGACTAGCTACAAAATCTATGATTTTGTAGCCAGTCTCTTTTGAGTAATAATTAGTGATTGTTTTTTCTAATATCTCAAATCAGTTTTTCTGTTCTCAGGAAATGGAAGATTGTGCTCCTGATTGCTTGGAGCAAAAAATTTAAATTATACGCTCAAATGTTTAGTAGTTTCTCCTTTTTTATGTGTTATCAAACTTTGGTTTAATTTTGACCAAACCAACTCTTGTATGAGCGGTTTTCAGTTCACCATTTTTGTAATATTATTTGATTTTGGGGGATTCAACTCTATCTTGTATGATATGAGCATTTGAATCCCGAATTAGTTTAAATACTGTTCACTCTTGCTAGTAAGGATATCTTTTGATTTGGATGCATTATGGACATGTAACTTTCAAGACTAATGGACAAATTGTTCGCTCCTTGGCTTTAGACCAGCGTGGCGCTTTCCCATTACGTTTTTCCCTTTATATTATGGAATGTTAACATGTTATACAACTTTAGTCTTATCAGCATATGATATTTCATTTTATTCAGCACTTTAATTATGTCTGTAATTTGTTGTCCATATATTACATCTGTGATCATTATTTCATTTAAATATCATTGATTTATGCTTGATGTTAAATGATGTATTGCATGAATGCTTTATATTAATTTTTTCTTACTATCAATGTTCTCCATTACAAGATCACAGGATATATATGTTTATTACTTTGTTCTTATATCTTTGCTCCAAAAAATACCTTTGAGTTTATTCTGGGAATGCTAGCACAAGCGTGTTACAAGTTTTTCTCACAGGCAAGATAGTTGGGAGTTTGAATTGTGCAGAGACATAAACTCATTAGTTGATTAATTTCAGGTTAGTTTTACTCGTATTCTATTTCTATTATTAGTTTATTTATTAATGAAATAGGAATACTTTAAATTGGCTTTGAATGCTATTCTGTTATTGTTTCAAATTGTGTTTTATTATTATTTTTTAAGCTCTTTATATTTTAAATATTAAACATAAAATATAAAATATATGTTCTTACTTTATCTACTTCATAAACAATTGCAAAAACATTGATTTCGCAAGACATCCAACAAAACATGCAAATTGTAAATATCCTGTTCATAATCACATGCTCATATTTATGTTTATGCTTTAACACTTGTAAATAATTAGATTCATGTACATAGTATCATAGTTTATTTTAGATTAGTTTCCTTTCTTTGGTTGTTTTAGGATTTTAGTTGGCCAACGGAGCCATTAAACCCGTCAAATCATTTCACTCCAAACGGCTTGGTTTATTTAGACAACCCCGATCCGGATTTGACCTTCCAATCGATAGTGTGTCACTTACGCCCATCAACAGAATCCTGATATTTGGATCTAAATTTCGAGAGATATGGGTCATTGAATTCATTAGGAAATATCAGGAGGGATTTTAATTCCCCGAAGTACCGAAGTAGAGGACCCCCAAAAGATTGTCCAGGTCCAATATTTCCTTGATTTCCTAGTGGACCCGTGGGACATGGTTTTGGGAAGAAGTTCTACCATTTCCCTAGAATCCGAGATATTTTTCGAAGTCATCTTTCCCTCGCATCATCTCAATGATCCCGTTAGGGCATGGTTCTAAGTAGGTTTCTAGACTTCCTTTGTTATTTTGTAAGTGGAGGAGAACATGTGCCAATGACGTAGTCAAATCAATGCATAGTGGAAAGATGTCAGAACCTAATTGGAGGAACCCTTGTGTTCGGTGATTACGTGTTACACATTGGATGGTCCACGTTTCAAGTGGAGGTTATGCCATGTGTCAAGGTAATTCACTGTTTTGGAGAAACGATCCATATCAAGTCATGAGTGCCATGTGTCCATCCATGTGATAAGTCATGATGGGGTCATGTGTCTTGGGTGCTAGATAGGCCACCAGATCAGGTGATTGAGGTTTGAGTGCATAATTTATACGATGATGGGTCGGTGCCTTGGTAGCCACGTGTCAAGCCAGGTGGCAGGACAAGACAAATTCACGTGTTCAATTTTCCATCTAAGCTACGAGATCAGGCACTTGGGGTTGTGAAGTGTAAGAAGGTCGGGCCCTGGTAGCCATGTGTTGAGTTAGATGGAAAATGTTGTCAGTGCCACGTGTCCAAGGTGCCAACTCTGTCACTAGATTGGGCACTTAAGGTTTTGAAGTGTAAGTTTACCCGGTGGGACGATTCTTTGATGTCCCAGTGACCCGGCGAGGCTAGTGGGTCGATTGCTCGATGGCATAGTGCCTTGGTGAGCCCAGTGGGCGAATACCTAAAATATCAGATACTAGAAGAATGTTAAGAATTGGTCGAGGGCCCGATGAATCAAGGCTCCTGGTGGGCCAGTGGCTAGTGCCACACCAATAGCCACATTCATGCCACATGTTTCCAAGTGGAATTGTACATGTGACATGGAGCTGCGAGGCAATGTGGTGGTTTTGGACAATGAAGGCCTATAAAGTTTATGAGGCCATAAATTTTGAGTCAAAGCTCACTTTTGAGCATGGTTATAGTCGTTAGAAAGCTCTCAAAAATAATAAATGGAATATGAAACTAGAATTGGATTTTTAAGGAAAATAATAAAGGTGGTTTTTTAGGGAGAAAAGAGAAAATTTTGACACCCCACCAACCTAAATAACGGTTAGGAGGTTGGGTGTGTTGCATTATTTTGGTTGCCATTATCGAGGATGATTGTCTCTACTTGGTATTTCACTTGGAAATTATAAGTAAAAGATACATCTGGAGAGTGTAAATAATTTTCCTTAGTCATTAAGAGTAATGAGGGGTCTACTACAATGGGGTTGGGAAGAGAGATATTTTTTGGTATTTGAGAAAAAGGATTAATACATGGAGATGAATTTTAAAATCAAGAGGATGATCCTATATGTATAATGTGGTAGATTTGTCAAGAGGATGATCCTATATGTATAATGTGGTAGATTTGTCTTGGTATTGTAAGAAATTGTATTTTGTAGTAGTGTGGTTCATATATTTACTATAGTTTCACCAACAGGGGGGTGAGAGGAGGTAGATAAAATGACATTAGGCTTAGAAGGGCACTTACAAGGAGGGTAAGAAGAATGAATATGTTGGCAAAGGATAGGGGTAGGGTTATGGTTAGGGTTATGAAATATAATGAAGTGAGGGAACTTTTCTAACTTCTGTTTCACAATAAGGGCAGAAAGGAAGGATGAATCTCGGGAGATTCTTTCAAAAAATGCTATCTCATGATGAAAAAAAACTAGAAAACCAAAATTAAACTTAAGGATAAGAACTCTTCTAAATATGTGATTTAGATTTGGATTTCAAGCTTTGTAAAAAACTCAATATATTGTTGGACACTTTGAATTGATTCTTGTTGAAGATGCAACCATATGCACATCAAGATTTCATGTATTTAGGAGGGTAAAAATGTTGTTTCAAGGCTTTGAAAAATTCATCCAAATTAGTGATGTTCATATCTTGAGGACTAGTAGTGGTATCTTCATTGAATTTGTATGTAAATGTTTGGAGAAGCAAATTGTGACGATCGCCAAACTCAGGCCACAACTTCTAAGTGGTTTCTTTCAAGAAGAAAATGGTTCTCGTCATTAATCTCTAAACAAGTTTTAAAATATGTCTTGATGTTATGGATCCATGAATCTATCGATTCACCCTACATTTTCCCACCATATTTGGGTAATAAATATGTGTATCAATATTGAAACAAGAGGTGGGAACACTAGATTGTTGTCATAGGGAATCTATGAGAGCACTACCTAGATCCTAGAAAATGTTAGAGAGAGTAAATCCATCCTCATCTAAAGAATCTTCCCTATTGCGATGAATTCTATCACCAAATGAATGTGAAGAGTAAAGGATTCCTTGGATGAAAAATCAGGTATGGTTAGAGGAAAAAGGTGCAAATTTAAAAAGAGTGTGTAGTAATTTAAGGAGACACTGAACCAAATGTGCAATAGAGTGCATATAGGGTGGGATGTTTTTATAATAAAACCCCATAATTCTATCGAAAATGGAGTAGTCTTGGTGGGTGTTGAGCCAATAGAACTAGACCTAAAATGAAGAATCCATAGGAAGAGATTCATCCAGGGTTTGTTTCGAGAAATGGATGGGAGGGCGTAATCTAAAGGAACTAGATATGAGGCAAATAACATGTGGGGTGGGAGGGTAAACTCTAAAATCCCCAACACCACTGAATGTTGGGTGGGATCTAAGCCAAAGAACTGGATTTAAAACCTCGTAAGAATAAGTAGGAAATGGTTGATCAAAACTGATTACCTAATTTTATTCTTTGGGTCAAAGAACCCTTTATATTTTTACAAAGGTCCCACAAGGTAACTACTTAACTGAAATAAATAATAAACTAAGTGCAGATATCTCAAAGGATGAAATAAATGAGAAATAATGCATATGCAAAGAGCTCAAATGATGAAATATGAAACTAACTATCCATGAATTAAGCTAGAAATTTGGAAAGGCGCTCTCAAGGTCATTGTAAGTCATCCTTTTTTGGAGGCATACCTTAAGTTCCACATAGAAACTGATAATAAGGGTTGGTATTGTGATGGGATGAAATGGATTAAAAATTGGGATTCGAATAAGAAGATTTACTAGAGCTTAGTAGAAAAGAAGGTAAGAGATACTTTCTAGAAAGATCTTCATGAAAAAATGATTGTGATAAATCTAATGACTATTTACAAAAAAACAACATTAACTCCAAAAGAAAATATTTATGCACAAAAAACCTATAATTTGTGAATTTAGGACAAACTATTATCTCTTACTAGTAGAAACATGGACATGGAAAATATAAACCTAAAATAATGTGTATGCTTATTTCATACAAGGCTAAATTGAAGATGAGGTGTATGTTTTGCATGAAGTTTGAGTA
Organism: Picea mariana; assembly: GCA_032191745.1. Taxonomy (NCBI): domain Eukaryota; kingdom Viridiplantae; phylum Streptophyta; class Pinopsida; order Pinales; family Pinaceae; genus Picea; species Picea mariana. The sequence goes on along the minus strand of JASDQU010102580.1, from coordinate 61,671 downwards.
ACTTACATAATATATTTAGTTTTTCAACAAAACAAATAGACAATTATATTATTGGTATTTTAGAGCATCACCAAAAAATGAATATTAAAACATCTTTGAAATAAATAAGATCAACACTATACATCTAAATTTTGTGTAATTATTTGTATGATTTCTTAGATTTTACATGGTCTCCCATCCTTGAGAATGTAATTGAAATCAAAGATATGAATTTAAACACTTTGTAATTCTTTATATAATCTTATAATTCCCAATTAAGATTAAAGATGCCAATAAAAACTTTCTATAATTCTTCATTGCAAATCCTATAAGTTTTTATGAATAAATAAAACTGTTTTATTCAATTTAATAAAATAGTTTGAAAAGGATCATAAACCTTGTTTAAAACATTTCTCATATACATCTAAATTGTTTTTTTAAATAATCTAATCATTATAAATCTAATTTCAATTTTTTAAATTAACCTATGAGATACTCTTTTCTCCTTTCCTTGAAATATAATTTATGTAACTAACAAAATTCCTTGGAATATAAATTATATGGTAACAAATAAAACTTAAGAATAATGAATCAACCACAACTTAGGTAAAAAGCACCCCATACCCCATAGATTGAAATGAGTCATGTTTAACAAGCTTTTGAGTTTCCCATAAACAACTATTCATAAGTTTATTACACTGAAAGTAAAAAGTTAGTACATTTAACAGCTCTGCTAGAGGTCACTGGCGTGTAAGTACAATGGCTGTACTTCACAACCTCCACATCCATGTCAACCAAATTACCAAATTAAGTAACCTGCAGGCAATGCATAAGACCCCAGTCAAGAGTTCCAGGTCGTCCAACAGGAGTGGAATATAATATAATATTGACATTTGGGCAAATAAACGTACTAATTCTACATTTGAGCAAATATAATATTGACATTGCATGTATTATGTACTAATCATCTATGACGCTCACATTTGTCAATACATATAATATCAATATCTATTGAGATGCTAAACGAACAAAATTTAACATCACCCTATATCTATTATTAATAAATAGATAATGGATAAAAGTGATCAGATCCAATCCGATATGTGATGTTTTATAGATATATTCACAACCCTTAGTAGTGTAAAGTACCCTCTTTTTGTTATCTTCATAATTGAACTGAGAAAAAGTAAAGAGTTGAATATAGATGTTTATAAATTAAAAGTAATAAAAATTGGTTATTTATATATAAAAGTATTTTCTAGATAAGAGGTTATATCTAGTTTTATGTATAGGATTAAAACTAAATATTATTAAAAGCCATTTGATTATCTAATTTTATGTATAGAATTAAAACTAAATATTATTAAAAACCATTTGATTTTATTATAGATAATTTCAATGATAATTATAAAGGAGATTGTGTTTTCCTGAATACTATCTAGATTGGTATATTCTTTTCCTATTAAAGTAAGATTTAAAACTATTTATAATTAGGTAAGAGAAATATGTTAACAGCACAAGACCCAACAAGAACTAATATCTGCCCCTTATGAATCACTCACTAGTTAATAACATCGTTTTCATTGAATAATATTGATGACTTAACTCACACTACCCAATAAAAACCAATAATAACTAGATTTTGTCTTCAACTGAAAAAAAAAAAAGAAATAAATGTATATAAAAAAATTATCAGAACCTTTATAACTGCATATACTCATCTGAAACTAACGATGTATTATAGCTCAGACATCATCCGTATCATATCATGGGTCATGAGTATGTAACCGGCATCCTGAGGCGTGGAATTTCAAACCGATTATACATTCATGAGGCGTGGAATTTCAAACCTCAGGATGCAAATTATACATTCATAATCCCCGGCAAAATTCTCCATCCAGAATGACATCGCTGACAGCCTCTATGCACAGCCATATGTCTGTGTATGACGGGGTTGGTATCGTGGTGGAAATATTTATAGTGCTGATCCGAACACGAAGAGCAATGCATAGATGGGTAAAGAAGAAGGATCCCGCCAAGCATCTACCCCGACAAACATTTGAATACGGGAGAAGATAACTTCGCTCGAAGATATGCTTCGATATTTTCATTTCTGTGCTTTCTGTCATTTCTATTTCCTTCGCATCTTTCTGTCATTTCTTCAGAATCTGCTTTACCTTTATGTTCTATTCGATTTTCCTGAAGCCCACCATACCAATGCATTAACTTTTCTAATATTTGCAATGGTTGCATTTGGTAGAATGTTTGTACTGAGATATTGAAACAGAAAACCCCCTCTCCACAGAAACTGTGAAATGCACTGCGCTCCTTTCGCTGCAAATATCATTGAGATA
>JASDQU010102580.1:24009-41027 GCA_032191745.1 Picea mariana | reverse complement strand
TGTACTAAAATGTACTAACTTTTTTATGTCAGGTGCAATAAACTTGTGAATAGCTGTTTATGGGAAATTAAAAAGCTTGTTAGAGATGACTCATTTCAATATGTGGGATGCTTTGTATTTAAGTTGGGTTGAAAGAGTATCTCAAAAGGTAATTTAGAAATTGAAATTAGATTTGTAATGAATGGATTATTTAAAATTTTAATTTAGATGTGTATGAAAGATGTTTCAAACAAAGTTAATAATCATTTTCAAACTATTTTATTAAATTGAATAAAATAGTTTTTTTAAATTTAAATTGAAATTAGATTTACAATGAATGGATTATTTAAAAATTTAATTTAAATGTGTATGAGAGATGTTTCAAACAAAGTTAATAATCATTTTCAAACTATTTTATTAAATTGAATAAAATAGTTTTTAAAAATTTAATTTATATGTGTATGAGAGATGTTTCAAACAAAGTTAATAATCATTTTCAAACTATTTTATTAAATTGAATAAAATAGTTTTATTTATTCATAAATGTTGATTATTTGGGTTGCTTGTCATTGATGTCAACMTGCTAGCAAATTTGGGTAAATTCCAATAGCATAAAGGTTTTTGTTTGATGGATAATGGTATGAGTTTTGATATATTTGCAGGTAAGACTATTCTACATGAATAGTACATGTCATGTCATTTTCCGTGGTATGTAAAACATCACATAATTTATCACCCTTAGAAAGTTATGACCATGTGAAGTTGGAGAACCCTCATGAGTCATAAAGTGAAGTGATGAGTGTACTATAAGTCAAAGTGGATACAAAAGAAATTATTTAAATAATAAAGTTCATACATTAATAATCTATTATTAGTAAATCTGAAGTCATGTTTTTCGTTTTCAGCTTGATTTTCTGTCACTTTAAATTTAATATTTTGATATTCTTCATCATTTTCATTTGTTGTCCTAACTTTTTCCTCTATATATGTTTCATAACTACTCCTTATAGTCGTACAAACTAGATTTGCATGCCTTCTTAGGGCATCTTCTACCTTGTTTTCCTTACCTTTGATATGTCTTATTTCAAAATCGAACTTGCTCAAGAAGGATAACTACCTTGCTTGGTGAGCATTAAATCTTTTTTTGTCAAATAAATACTTTAATGCAATATTATCAGACATTAATAGGAATTTTGTCCCAATTAGATAGAGTCACAACATCTTTAGTGCAACTAACTCGAAATCATGTGTAACATAATGTTTTTCATGTTCGTTAAGCTTCCTAGATTCATAAGCAATTACATGATTATCTTGTATTAATACTCCTATGAGCCTTTCAATGCATGCATCCATGCCTACAACAAAGTATTTATAAGGATCTGTTACTTTTAATATGGGAGTTGTTGTCAGAAGAAGCTTTATCATTTAAAAAATTTCATGACATTTGTGAGACCGTATAAATTTTACTCCCTTCTTCTGTAAGGATGTTATAGGATAAAGAATTTTTGAGAATCCTTCAACAAACTTTCGGTAATAACCAGTTATACCCATAAATGATCTTATATATGAGACATTTTTTGGAATTGGCTAGTCCATAATAGCTTGTATTTTCTCAAGGTCGAGTACTATACCTTATTTAGAAACTACATGCCCTAAATATTGAATCTTATCCTTATAAAAATTGCATTTACTAAATTTAGCATACAACTTTTGTTCTCTTAGAATTTGTAGAACTATTCTTATATGTTCTTCATGTTTTTTTTCATTACTTGAGTAGATTAATATATCATGAATAAAGACGATTACAAATTTATCTAAATATTTACTTAATATACAATTCATTAAACACATGAATGAAGTTGGTGCATTTTTCAATCCGGAGGGAATTACAACAGATTCATAATGTATGTACCTTCTCCTAAATGTTGTTTTATAAATTCCTTCATCTTTAATTCTTACTTGATGATATCTTGATCACAAATCAATCTTCGAAAATATTGTTTCTCCATGCACTTGGTCAAACATATCATCAATGTGAGTTAAAGGATATCTATTTTTAATTGTCATTTTATTAAGTTGTCGATAATCTATCGGAAGGTTTCATCCTTCTTTTTGACAAAAAATATAGGTTGTCCCCAAGGGGATACACTTGGTCATATATACTTCTTGTAGATAATAGTTCTAGAAGTTGATATTTTAGTTTATTTAGTAAAATATATTCATTCAATATGGATATTTTGAGACTAGTACTTCTTGTGGTACTAAGTCTATGGAGAAATCTATCTCTCGCTTAGGAGGCACTCCTGGAATATCTTATGGAATACACCCTGAAACTCTTGTAATATAGGAACATTTCCTATACTATTTTTACATTCTTCTTTTCCATTATCAATCACATGAACTATAAATACTTTGTATCATTTTTGGATACATATTTTTAATTGCAAAGCTGAAATTTTCCTAACACCAATGGTTCTCAATATCCCTTTTATGTTAATGATATTACCATTTTCATCTAAGAAGGTAAATGTTTTTTCATAGAAGTTTATTACTACCTTATAATTTTCTAACCAATGCATGCCGATTAGTATATCATATGATCCTAATGGTAAAACATTCAAATCTACTTGAGTCTTAAAATCATTCATACTAATTTCAGAACTTTTAACATAATCTATATTTTTTCTCTTTTTTTCTTAGCAAGCTATACTAACCAAGATTTTTGAAATTTATCTCTTTACAGATTACATAATTCTACTATTTTAGGTGAAACATAGCTCAAAATAGCACGTGGATCAATCAAGATAGAAAATGATCTATTTTTTAACAAACCTTCTACTTCCACCATGGAAGCTTGATGACCAGCTTCTCTATTTTCCAAGGCTATGCTAATCCTTGGGGTGCTCTTTCCCATATTACCAATTGTTGCTGCTTCACAAAATATATGTATAATGCTATTTTTCTTATTCATGTGAGGACAATCTTTGAAATAATATGGTTTACAACATTCCCAAACTTTCATTGGTTCTCTTTGAGCAATATTTTTATTATAGAATGTTGTTGTTCTTATGTCTTTGTTTTTAGATGGGTTATTACCCTTGTAATTATTTCCCTAAAAGCTTTTAACATAATTCTTATTAAATAACCTTCCCCTCTTCTTTTGTTGGTCAAACCTTTCAACCTTTTTTCCTTTCCAATTTTTAGCATTATCATTTTTTTTCTTATATTGTTCAAAACATGGTTTTTCCTTACGCATTGCTTCCTCTAAAGTTTTAGGATTATCAAACTCAATCCTATCTTTATATGAAGTAGGTAAACAACTTGAAAACGTTGTATTTTTTGTTTGTCCTCAACAATATAAGGTACATGACGTAATAGGCTTAGAAATTTGCTGCAAAAAACTTTCATAGTTAAGTTTCATAGTTTTAACTCATAGAATTATTTTTCATTGCTTTCATAATACAGTTCTGACAAATATTGTTTCTTAAAGTATCTCTTATAGGTCTTCTAGATGATGTTACTTTCTTTAATTTTTTTTATCCTCTTAATTCCTTTCCACCATATATCTTCTTTTCCAGTTAAATTATATATGGCCATTCTTGCTTTAAGTTCACCTGAGTAATTATATATATATGGAAATAATTTTTCATTCTTGATATGCAGGCTTGAACCTCTTCTCTGGTTTCCACTTCACCGTTAATTATTGGGGGTTTAATATTCTTAAATTCTCCAACAATTTCATCATGATTATGATGTTTCATTTTATTTTCTCGTTTCTCATCCACATTGTCCTCACTTGAGTTTTCATTTTTTTGCTCATTATTTTCAGTTTCATTATAAACATATTATGTTTCTGATTCACTATATTCCAATTTTATAGCTTTTTTCTAATGCAGACTAGTTTTTGAATTGCTAGAAATCTGTCCCTTATTTATGTTAGAATTGTGATCACATAGTTTATTTAGCAACATTGTGTTGAGTTCTTCTTGTGTTTTAAGAATTCATTCATTGTCTGCTCTAATTGTTTGTAATTCTTCTCTTGAACTTAATACAATTTGAATCAATTCAGATTTCCTATTATCCCTGCTTTAATTCAGATCAACCAAAATATTCTCGTCACCAACATTTCCTTGTTCGGGATTTTTTGTCGAATTATGATGTGATCCTTCCTTTGGTGGAGTAGGAATTTATGTCATTACTCTTGCAATAATAATTTGTTTTCTTCCTAGAGGTAAGAAGAAAAATAACATTTACCAAATTAGTATACTATACACTTTAAACACCCACATTTTTGTTTACTCCTTTGAGCCCATTATAGTCCTAATGTTGTTCCTATAGATACCATTTGTCACATATCCTTAGCTACACCAAAAATTACACGAAAAAAAATTTCTTTTGTGGTTTTTTAATTGAACAAATAATTACAATCAATAAAAACCATAACATCCATTCATGAGAAGACTAATTTTACCATTTCAAACTCAAGATTTCATACTTCTTATTTCCATAATATTACAATATATTTTTTTTACTTAATATGATTGTAGAGAGTTTTTTTACCTCTTCTTCTATATTAGATAGTGTTTTTCAAAGATTTATACTTATATATATAAACCTACATATAAGTCTCTATCAGTTTGATTAGATTAATATATATGGAAATCAAATTATATATCATATATTAAATGGATATCCAACTTAGTAGAGAGTATTTTTTACCTATTCTTCTATATTAGATAGTGTTTTTCAAAGATTTATACTTATATATAAACCTACATATAAGTTCTATCAGTTTGATTAGATTAGTATATATGGAAATCAAATTATATATCATATATTAAATGAATATCCAACTTATACGAGTTTGCTCTTTCCATAATACCTAAAAATCATTTGAAATTAACTATGTATCTTACTCTCTAGTTCTTGGCATTATGGGGGTTTACTATCGTCATATCTGCCCTTAGACCTATGATTGAATCTTATATTCATAGAATGTTTGGTTAGATCTATGGCAACTTGTTCAACTATACGTAATCCACTAACCAAAATGTGTTAACCTTTTGACATAAGTAAAAGAAAAGAGGTGTGGTCCAACATATGTATACATATTCCCATGGTACTCATCGTTGTTTAAATTAACACAAAGTTAATGTGGGTCATTGAAACAAAGTTAAATTAAAAAGAAGTTAATGATTTAACTGATCATTACACCAGTACCTATTAATTAACAGCTCTTTATTAACCTCAAGATTTTCTCTATCCTTGTGGCCTACGATGCGATTTCCAAGTGTATTTTTCTTGGAAGACGGTCGGTCTCCTGATACTTCCGACCATGGTCGATGGTTTCAGTTATGATTGTCTTGCTCCAACGTTATGAATCGACCCTCTATGACCATTATGGAAATTATTTCTCTGTAGCTATATTATTTTTATTCTCCATTATAGTTTGGGTATTGTTTATTCGATGCATACTTGGGTCTTTATTCTATTGGGTTGGTTCCTTCTTGAGCCTATGCAAGGTTTTTGATTTAGTAATCCTTTTCGTCTTTGCTGGAAATACTTCAACGATGCTCAGTTTCCCAAGGTATTTACAAATTTCTTCATATTTCATTATACATTTCTTGTTTTAATGTTATAAATGCATTTGTCCGCTATTCTTTGAGTAATGACATTCAACGGTTTTGATCTGGGTTTGTATTTTTTTGAGTTTGAAAATGTAAATTTGAGTTTCAATGGAATTTCCTTCTCTATTATGCCACACTTATATTTCATTAATGTAACCCTACAATCATGTCTATGGGTCTTAGGTTTTATAAATTTACTCATTCCAGCATGTATATTTGATTTTTATTTTATTTACTCATTGAAAATTTTGAAATCATAATCTTACTCAGTTACTATTCTAATGATGGGCCCTTGCGTGTTTTATAAAGTACCCATCAGAACATGAATTCATCAACTTTTGTTTGCTGTGAAAGGGCTATAGGGGATTTCACAACTGTGAAGTCTACTGCGAACTTTTTTCTTTAAACAGTCTAGTTATTTTATAAAATTAGTGCTACTAAGGGTTTATTCTCATTTTCTCTTCTATATGATTACAGGTTGCATAAAATATTAGAGTTACTTCACCCTTACATGTATCCTCTTTGACAACTACAACTATTTTTTGGAGGACATATATCCATGGTCATTAATCTACTTATTTCATATATTAAGTTACCATTTTTACCGTCGTTTATTTTCTTTTGATCGAATGCTTATTGTGTAAGTTTTCCTTTCCTACAAGGTAAATAAAAGGGTATGCTTTGTGGAATAAATAACTCAAATTTACCCGAGCAAGGTATTTCGAGATTCTGTTTACATTTATAGACAAGTTTATTAGCTGGTAATACATATTTTCTTGTAAAAATCTGGGATTGTTCACAAAAATATCAAAGGGGTTTTCTTTCGTCAATATTAGATATGTATCATTCGTTTTTATAGAAACAAGAAAGCTCTGTAATATATTTTTGCGTATATTTAACAAGGTTTTTCCAACCTGATGTAAGCTTAAGAGTCTCATGGAAGCTATCTTTTTTTTCATGTTCTTCATTCATATGATAACACTGTATATTTATATTTGTAAAGTAATTTATTTCCTGTAGCTCTACTTTTACTTTCCCTTATTTTTTTTTTTATATTCATCTACCCTCAGATATAATATCAATATAAATCTTTTTTCTAGCTCTACTTTTACTTTCCCTTATTTTTCTTTTATATTCATCTACCCTCAGATATAATATCAATCTTGTTGTTTTTAGTTCTATCATGTCTAAATTTTCAAGCCAAACTTGATTTAATTATATTCAACCATAATATTTTCTTTAGTTATTTTAATGGCTATAGTTGGTGCGGTTATGCATAACTTATACTATTCGATAGATATTTAATTTAATAAGTCTACAATTGATTACAATAATTTGTAGATCTATACCTATGGAAATTGAGTAGACATTTTCTATTCGATAGATATTTAATTTAATAAGTCTACAATTGATTACAATAATTTGTAGATCTATATTTATGGAAATTGAGTAGACATTACATTTTCTACTTATAAGAAAAAATATAAATACATAGCCAAGATATATCGATACAAAAATTTATGTCTTATATAAAATAATATAAGCATAGATTAAATTTAATTGAACCTGATAATGTTGAATTTGGGGAAAAAACATGTTAAGTAAGATTATTCCTCCAAACCATAGACTCGAGAATTTGCATTCTTTTTCCCTGTCACCCCTGAGCTGAGCTTCTGATCCAAAAGAGGCAATGACTCCTCTAGCCTCTTGTCGAAATTTGAGAGTTAGCAAGTCAATGGTCTTTTTCCCGCAATATATAGGATGTTCATTTGTTTTACATTTGATCATTATTTATGAGTGGAAGGAAATGAATAATAGATCGAATACAATAACATGGAGATATGGAGAACAACAACAAATATCGAGTGAACAATAACTTCTATTGAGTAATTAAAATAGGTTGAAACTGTAAAAGTGTAGAACTGAAACAACTTGCTCGAATGGTGGTAGCTATCTCTGAGGCGCATCCGTCTAAGTGAAATGATTACAATTAGGCTCCCGAGGAATTTTTTTAACATTACTCTTGTATGCCAAAAACCTATACATCCAAAAGCCTAACCCTAGGAGATGAAATACCAAATTTTATGTGGGCCTCAATGGGTAAGTTGGTACCTTAACTTACCAACGTCGTAACTTTTGCATACGACCTATGTTTTAGGTGCCTGATATCCCATTGGAAAGGTATTTTTGATAACTACACATTATGCCTCCAAAATGTAACTTTGTCTAAAGTTTGACTGTGGCGAGCCAAAAAAACATTGTTTAGGGGCCCAAAATGGCCCTAGAAGTACAGAAAGATGTACTGAAATAAAAAATTCCAAAATAAGCTAGCTAGATTAGGTGGGCGGCCACCAATATCCACCTGGAAGATGTGTAGGTCTTAAGACATCCCCGAAAGTGTAGAACCCACAATTGCAAAGAAGTACAAAAGAACATGTTGAACTAAAACTGTCAAGAGGAGCCAGTTGGAATAGGTGGGTGCCCACAAATATCCACCTAGATCAGTCCTCCCCCTTAGGAAGAAATGGTATATATTGTGTTGAGTACACCCATTAGGTGAGGAAAATTTTGTTTAATATGGCCCTGGTTAACCCACTTTCCTTGGTGTAGGAGTTTCTCTGCCTTAACAACCCGATAAAACTAGATCCTCTATTGGCAAGTTCCCTTGACCCGTGTGTCCACTATCTGATCAGTGGATGCATGTTCCATGGTTGATCTTTGTTGGTGTAAATTATTTTGCAATCTCTAAGGTGTCCAATAATGGTGGAAAATATGGTCGAAGGAGGTCCACATTGAACACTAGATGCAGGCCAAGGAAGGTTGTAGTGTTGAGCTCAAAAGTATTTGCTACTCACAAACTTGGTGATAGTGTAAGGCCCATAGAGAAGTGAGAAGAGTTTTTAATGGGGATCTACAAGGCACTCTTTCTGCAAATGTAACCAGACCTTGTCTCCCACCTGAAACTAGTGCAATACTCGGTGTCGATCATGGTGTTGCTTGTACTTAGCATTGGCTTTCTGCAAAATATCATGGACCTATTGGCATATGTGATGAATCCACTCAGTAAATCTGGTGGCTTTGTCTGCCTCAGACTAAACATGGGAATATTCTTCTTTTTTGGTTGCAAGAGGTAGTGCAACATTAATGGGATCCAAGGGTTGGAATCAAAACCTCACCTGAAATGGGCTATGACCAATGGAGCTATGGAGAGCCCTGTTGTAATTGTGTTGAACATAGGGAAGACTCTCATCTCATGTACATGGATTCTTAGAGTTGTACATGCACAGGATCTACACAATCATCTGATTGATGACCTCTATCTGCCTATTCGTTTGGGGGTGGAAAGCCATGGATTTAGTGAGCTTGGTTTCCAACAATGACTAGAGACTCAAGAAAAATGTGTTGAGGAGCCGACTGTGCCAATCTAAGGTGATGGTCTGTGGTATCCCAAAATGGACTCACACCCGTTCAAGGAATATCTTGGTAGTCTCTTCCATTGTGATGCTCTTCTTGCAAGTTGTCAAAATGGCCATATTAAAAAACCGATCAACCACCACAAATATGCAATCATTTGCTTGCTTATTGGACGGAAGGCAAGACATGTAATCCATCGAGATGGATTCCAAAGGCCTCTCGGGATTAGGGAGAGGGGTGTATAAGCCTTTCTTCTTGATGGTTGGCATAGAAATGACACATGAAGTGCAAGATATGATATACTTGTTGATGTCTTCTCGAAGTTTTGGCCAATATAAATGTTTCTGTAGAATAACCACAGTTTTCTCCATGCCAAAATGTCATGCCATCCGAATGTAGTGAGCCTCCAAAATCAACTTTGCACGCTTTCTTGCAGGAACACAAAGATAGCCCAAATGGCATAATAGTCCATCCTGAATGTGAAAACCGGTGACATTTGCGCATGTACCTAAGATTGGATAGGTGGTGGTGAAGTTGGAATCTTGCTGATAAATTTGGGGCCACTTAGATGCCTCATTCCCACAAGAATGGAGCATGGTGGTGAGTGCCACCATCGAAGGATGACGGAGGTAGTCGACAACACGATTTGTGCTTGTGGACCACTTCTTATGGTGTTCGTTCTGCAACCTCCACCATGTCTTTTTGAACTGCAGAGGCTTGTGATCAGTGTGGATGATTGTCTCCTTTACTAGAATGTAATGTTTCCATTGACGACAGGCTTGTTTAATGGAATACATTTCCTTGTCATAGGTGGGGTATTTCCAGACAATATCTAAGAGTGTCTCACTGTGGTATGCTACCAGATGACCATTATGAGTGACAATTGTGCCTACAACATAGTCGAATGCATTAGTCTCAATCTCGAATGGTTGTTACAAATAGGGAAACGAGAGTACTAGAGATGAGCACAAACGATGTTTTATATCATCAAAAACTTGTTTTTTTTCCTTCCCCCATGCAAAATTTTCTTTGTCACCTCCCTTGGTTACTTGGCTGAGGGCCCATGCAATATGGGAGAATCCCAACACGAACCGTCAGTAGAATTTGGAAAGTCCCAAGAAGATTCAAAGCTTGGTTAGTGTGGTCAGGGCTAGCCAGTCACAGATGACTTGGATCTTAGCTGGATCCACATGTACCCCATGCTCATTAACAATGTATCCCAGGTATTGGACCTTCTTCATGCAAAAGGAGCATTTTTCCAGGTTGGCATATAGCTTGTGCTATTGTAGGGTTCTCAAAGCCCACTGAATATGTTGCATGTACTCCTCCCAAGTTCTTTTAAAAATAAGGATGTCATCCAAATATACCACCACACAAGAGTTGGTGAAGGGTCTCAATAAAGATTCATCCATAAACCTCATGAAAGTGGTTGGTGCATTTGTTAAGACAAAGGGCATGACTAGCCATTCGAAGAGACCTTCTTTAGATTTGAAATTTCTCTTCCATACATCGGTTGGTTTGATGGGAACTTGGTGGTAGCTAGAATTTAGGTCAATCTTGTTGAAGAAATTCCCCCCCCTTGAGTTGGTCAAGAAGGTCATCAATTCAGGGAATTGGGTATTGGTTCTTGACTGTGATTTTGTTTAATGCTCTGTAATCAATGAAGATCCATCAAGTCCCATATTTCTTCTACACTAGTACAATTAAGCTTTCACAAGGGGAGGAGTTGGGAATGATTTTCCCCTTTTGAAGAAACTCTTGGATCCGACGCTTGATTTCATCATTTTCCATCAATGAGCGATGATAGAATGGTCCATTATGCATAAGTGCACTCGGGGTTAGATAAATTGGATGCTTGACTTGGCACTGTGTCGGTACTTCGGTGGGTGAGGAGAATATGTATTTGTACTCTTCCACGATCCAGTCCACTTGATTATGATGAAAAGAGAGGCTTTGTGTAGAGGACACAGATGTGGAAGGGACCTTATTTTTACAGTGAGAATGGATCACAAAGAAGATGAATTTCCTGGTCTATGAAATGAACTTACTACATTTCTTGAAAGAGACTAAAGAAGTAGCCGTAGGAAGCGCCACCTATGGTATCTTCTACAATTGTCTACCCAAACTAATAATAAAACTGCAGGGTCTAGACTCATGCATAGCATGTTGCTTCCACAAATATGGTTGTCCTAACAAAAAATCACAAAGTTCAAAGGGAGAAATATCACACAATACCTCGTCTTTGAAGGGATTGATGTCGTAGGGAGGAAGACATGGTTGGTTGATGCACATAACTCTTCCTTGGCAAAGCTAGCTGATGGTGTAGGGATGCAGGTGTGATTTTATCGATAGGTCCAGCTTCTTGTTGACCTGTGTTGAGATCAAGTTATTCTGACTTCCGCTATCGACAATGAAATGAAGTGGAGACCCCTTTATGCACATATGTGAGTGAAAGAGGCATTCCCCTTCCTATGGTTCTTATGGTTTTCTTGGATGGACTTTGGTGGTAGCGACCATGGCACTGGGTTCAACATCGATAGTCCGCTTCGCTCCTTCTAGATTTGATTCAGAGTCAGAATCTCCCTCTGACTCATAATCATTCAGCTCAAACGCCAATGACTTCTTGGAGCGACATTATTCGATGTTTTTCCAAGGGATTTGATGGTATTAACACCATTTTCTTGTTTCCTTATTCAAATTCTCATTACCCTTCTTATGTTACGGATTGGACTAGTTGTCTGGAGAGTGGCCATATTTTCTTTGTCCCTTATTTTGTGGGTTGGGGCTTCCTTTTCCCTGCTTCGATTGTGATGAGTTTGTAGATCCAAACTCTGGCCTCTTTTGCTTAATGTTTTTCTTAATCTTGACATCATATATGTAAGTCATACCCAATGATGCGATGTCTAGAAACTCAATTTCTGTTTGAATGTATATATGCATACATCTGTGTTATTTGAGCATCAGAAGTCGTTTAGAGTCTTTGATAACCAATTTGATCCACTGGGTATGGAAAATATTGGTGAAATCTGGTACTGTCTGGTCCCTTTCCTGACGCAGGGTGGTCCATCTTGTGTATTGTTCCTCGTAGATTCCAAAACGATAGTACTATTATTTAATGGCATCCCTGAAGGAATCCCACATGGGGGCGACCAAAAATATTGCATATTCCTCTATGGTGCTTTTATTAGAGTAAGTATCCCACCAGTCCTTAACATGGGGGATGACCTTAAGGAGTGAAAAAGTAATATTTTCCCCATCGAAAAAATTGTGGAACAAAAAATACCGTTCGAGAAGATTCAACCATTTATCTACAACATCCACATCTATTGGTCCTTCAAATAATGCAATATAAAAATTTACCTGTACCTTGAAGGGTGTTGCATGGCCTCTTGATGAAGATGTGTCTTCTGTGGGCAACCACTGAAGGATCTATGCAAAGTTGTCCATCATTTAATTCCTTTGTCATGCAAGGGATTCCTCAAGAAACATTTTAAAAGTATATCCTACTCCATCAACTTTCTTTTCATCCCCCATGGATTTTTGTCAGGATCAATGCGACCAATCTGGAAAAGGCTCGATTGGTTAGAGTCGAAACTTCTGGTACCAAGATCTTGTCGAGGACATGCATGAAGAAAAATAAATGAAGAGAAGACCACTTTGATACCACTGATACAAATTTATGATCTGAACAAAATGAATAACAGACTGAATACAATAACATAGAGATACAAATAACAACAACATATATCCAGTGAAAAATAACTTCTATTGAATAAATAAAATATGTTGAAACTGTAAAACTGCAGAATTGAAATAACTTTCTTGAATGGTCATCGCTATCTTTGAGGAGATATGTGGATTATACATGCATCCATATGAGAAACATTATTACAATGAGGTTCTAGAGACATTTTTTTAACATTACTCATGTATGAAAAAACCCTAGACATCCAAAAACCTAACCGTAGGAGATGAGATGCTAAAATTTATGTGGGGCTTGATGGGTAAGTTGGTACCTCAACTTCTCGGGATCGTAACATTTGCATACAAACTCTATTTTAGGTGGGTGATAGTCCATTGGAAAGGTATTCTAGATAACTACACATTATTCCATCAAACTCTGACTCTGTATATAGTTTGATTATGGAAAGCTAAAAAAACATTGTTTAGGGCCCCAAAACAGCCCTGGAAGTACATAAAGATGTACTAACATAAAAAAATCCAAAGTAGCCAGTTGGATTGGGTGGGCAACCACCAATATCTACCTGGAATATAAGTAGGGATTTAGACAACCATGAAAGTGTAGATCCCACAATCACAAAGAAGTACAAAAGAATGTGTTGAACCAAAATTTTCAAGAGGAGCCAATTGGAATAGGTGGGTGGCAACCAATATCCATCTAGATCAAATTTTCAATCATCTTGTACACAGAATGGCATCCCATTCAATTCATGCACCCTTTATTTATTTTGTCCTGGGTCTTTTGACACATGTATGGGCCTCTTTCTCTTTGACCACTTGTCAATTTTGAATCCCACACTTGTCTTTTTTGATTTCCTAGATATTTAGGATTTGTCTCTGCCAGTTTGAGTTAAACTCAAATGGATCCAACACTTGTCTCTTACTATTTCCATTGGTCATTCTTCTTTATGGATCACTAAATCCCTCTTTTAACAGTCTTACTCAACATTCCCATTTTACTATTAAGTAAAAATATATTTTTTGATCTTAAAGATCCATCAAATGAAAATAATACAAATTAAAGTAAGTCATAATTGTTTTTAACAATTTGGGGTATCACAATCCCCATGTACGAATGTTATCTTCACATCCATTTTTTCTACTTCAAAATCAAGAAAAATAACAACAGATAAAACAAACCTAATAGAAGTTAACTTGGAAACATGAGAAAACATTTCCCTAAAGTCAATCCCCTTTACCTCTAAATAAATTTTTTTCTGTCAATTGAGATTTATATTTCTCCACTTTGTCCTTTCCATTCAAATTATTCTTAAACACCCATTTTTTTTCAAATTGGATTTACTCCATTTGACAAATCCACTAGATCCCAAGCCACATTCTTGTCAAAGGATATCATTTCTTCCACCATGGCCTTTTTCCAGAGTTTTCCATCCTCTGAATCAACTTCCTCCCTTGTACTTGTAGGATCGTCATGAGTATTAAACAAAGAACAAATTGAGTGGAAATCAAGTGGAGTATAACTTTTTGATTGCCACCTTTCCTAAACCAATCTCCTCAATACTAGAGTATGAGGCTCTTCTTATTATTATTCATGTTCTTTTGTAGAGTCTAATTCATTATCCTTCAATTCAAACTCTATTTTGTTTGGTTCTTCCTCCTTGGGTAGGACTTCGTGTTTGACAACATCTTTGATTTCTCTAAACACACACATCTATACTATACACTACCTTCTTAGTTTCCAGTTTCCAAATATTATAACCTTTCAAACCATCTTTATAGAAAATAAAGATACACTTTTCATCATTTTTATTTAGCTTACATCTATTTTCTTTTGGAACATGTACAGAGGAATCACAACCAAATACCCCGAGCTATGTAAGACAGGTTTTCTTACCAGTCCATACAATGTGTGGAGTCTTGTCATCCAACTCTAATAAGGGTGACGATTTATCAGGTAACATGCATTACCCATTGCCTCTAGCCAAAATTCATGTCCTAACCTGACACCACTAAGAATTCTCATTGAGTTTTCCATCAATATTATGTTCATCCTTTTTGCAAATCCATTATGTTAAGGTGTGTATGCAGTAGTATTATGCCTTTGTCTACCACACTTCTTACAAAAAATTTTGAATTCATTTCTACATAATTATCCACCATTATTCGTCCTCAACAACTTAATTCTCTTGTCTGTCTGATTCTCCATAACATCCTTAAACTGTTTAAAATTTTGCAAAGACTTTATATTTATTTTCGAGGAAACAAATCCATGTGTTCCTCTTGAATTCATCTATAAATGAGACATAGTACACAAATTCACGCAATGATGGAACTTACATAGGTCCAAACACATAACTATGCACTAACTATAATATTCTCTCTTCCCTCATAGCACCAAAGGAGAATATTACATGACTCTTCTTCCCATATAAGAAATGTTCACCGAAACCAAAGTCTAGAGAGAAACATGACATACCTTCAACCATACCTTTACCCTATAGTACTTGAAGGCCCTTCTCTTTGATATTCCCTAGTCTTTAATGCCAGAACATAGTATTTTCTCCAAGGACTATAGTAGTTTGTCCTTCTACATCTCCAATATCAAGAACAATGGAACAATTGCACCCATCATTAATAGTTCTTCCCAACAACTTATGTATATTTCTAATCCAAAATCCCTTCAACAACACCATTTTCCCTTGAACCATCATGCATGTTTCCTTTTCAAACATTGTTTTTACACTTGCATCATCTATATTTCTTACAGAAATAAAATTCCTCGCTAATCCTGGAATGTGTATAACACTAGGGAGTGTTCTAATCCTACCATCCATGAGCTCCAACTTTACTATTCCTTATCCTGTGACTTTTTTTTGCATTCATATCCTAGAAAAAGCATCACATGCATCATGTGTTTCATATTCTCAAAATGACTCCCTATGAGGATTCATATGTAAGGATGTAACTAATTCAACCAACTGTGCCCCATGATCTTCATGTGTACTTGAATAATCCAAGTACTCATTTTGTCCTTCATCTATGGATATTTTCTATTATACAAAAGAGGCATCATCAGATCCCTTCCCTCTCTCGACACTTTTCAATCTACATTGTTTCTTGCAATTCCATTGTTTTCCACATCTCCAACACGCGTTCACAAATTTTCGGGGAGATTTATATCTTCCCCTAGATTTGGATCATACACATGAGGAATTTTTTCTATTTCATTCATGGGAGCATGCTCTTGCAAATAAGGCATTTGTTCTTTGGATTTCCATGTTTTTCTTCCTCATCTCCTCCGACAACAAGTATCAACCCATATCATTGAAACTTAAAGTAGTTGCATTACTATATATGGTCACAACCATACTACCCCATGATTATGGTAAAGATATCAATAAAATGATACAATTATCTTCATTGGAAATCTTAATGTCAACAGTCAATAATTGACTTACTACAATATTGAGGGAATTCATATGCTTTGTTATCGAGTCTCCATATTTCATCCTCAGGTAGTACATCTTCTTCCACATGAACAAATTTTTTACCTAGGACTTAAACTGATATGAAGCCCCTAAATTATTCCATAATTCCTTGGTTGTAACTTCCCCTAACACATTCAATGCTACTGAATCTAAGAGACACAACCAGATTGTGATCTTTTCCTTCCAATACAAATTTTTCTAGTCTCTTGTCGATGTTCTTGTAGGTGAAGTACCTATATCCAAAAAAAGCCATTGATAATTGTCTACCAACATATATTCCATATTGATCTTCCACAACTCAAAAATTTTCCCATTAAGTTTTTCGGTCTCTATTTTTGAATTGCTCACCATTTCTTTTCACCACAGGAATCAATACCACATATCTCCCATTGTAACAAGGTTTTTCATAGACACAAGCCAAAACATTAGATACAAAGGTCTCCCCATAAATCTAATAACCACTATGATACCAATGACAAGTTTTAAACCTGTCATAGTATTGTAATGTACACAGATTCTTAAAACAGAAAAGAAAACAACGACAATCACACATTTACATAGAGACTTATCCTTGAAACCCAAACCAGGAAACAACCTGTTTAGAGACAAACCTCTAATCCTTATTAATATTTCATTTTTTCATTGTTTAGAATACAATATATATAGCCTTATAGCACCCCGCGACATCCAAAACCCATAATCCATTAACCCATATTTGATTATGACCCTAATTCCTTAACAAGAATTAGAAAACCATTGGATAAGCCAAAAATATTCCCATGCACCACAAAACTGGAAAAAGAGAAAA
>JASDQU010102579.1:468254-482642 GCA_032191745.1 Picea mariana | reverse complement strand
AGCCATTTCCTATATAATTTTGTCTTCCCCTGTTCTCCATGTTGAACCCATTATCTGATGTCTCACCTATTCCTTTTCCTCACATTTCCTTGCTAAGGATAACACCAAGAACATCATCAAGTTTTAGAGTGTTTGAACCAGAGACAAAGTTACTTACAACCATGACTAAGTCATTCCATATTTCTGGCAATGAGGAAAAGATTAGAAGAGCCCTGACCTCATCATCAAAGTTCACTTTTACAGAACTTTGTTGATTAGTAACCGTATTTAATTCATTTAAATGATCTGCAACAGACCCACCTTCTAACATATTCATATTAAATAATCTCTTCATTAGAAATACCTTATTGGACGCCGAGAGTTTTTCATACAATTTAGCCAATGCATCCATCAACTCCTTATTTGTCTTTTCTTTTGAAATATTGAAAGCCATCAACACTACCAAGCTCAACTATATCATTCCTAGTTCCTTTCTGTCAAGAACCTCCCATTCTTTGTCCTTCATGGTCATTGACTTCTTTGCTATTCTGCCCAATGGTAGGAATAGATCCTTCTAACATAAATAACCTTCCATCTACATCTTCCATAATTTGTAGCTTTGGCCGTTAAATTTCTCAACCCTAAACTTTCCATCTTCCGCCATTGCTCCCACTCGAACCAAGAACCCTCTTTTCCTATGAGTTAACTTTTTCTTTGATACAAGTTGTTAGAAAAATAGGATTGCAGAGAAATAAAATAAAACAAATGAGGAAATAAAACATAGAAGATACACAAATAATAGAGACACAGATATACGTGGTTCACCCAATGTGGGCTACTTCCACCATAGAAATTTACAGGTCCTTCCTTTTATTATCCAATAAAATGAAGGGATACAACCTACAACACACCCACTATAACTTCCTCTTCTTTCTCTCACAGTATCCTCTCTCAAAATACAATATTCGCAATAATACAAATCCACAATACAATTCCATCATAAGAGAGGGTTTCCTTCTAGAGAAAAAAACCCTAAAATAACTTCTACCGTCAGAACTGTGACCTTATAACAAATGGTCCATTTTGACTAGGAAATTACAATATTTTACAAGGCAATTTTTCCCAATATTTCGCTTCGAGGGATCTGCCCTTGAATCCCCTGCCTGGGAGGGGGGGCTTCAAAAGTTTTCATCGCCCCCCGTGGACCCCCTGGAGACAATTATGGGGGGGAAATCCCCTCACACCCCCTGTTAGGGAATGGGGTCCAAGCAGGACTAAAAAAAACCCTCTAAATTAGGAAGATAATCAGGCTCCACAACCAACACCTTACTCTTGATATTTTAATCTTCCTAAAATGTTATATAATCTAAGAAATATTTGAAACTATCCCTAGATTGCATACATGTTGGAATTTATGGGCCCTTACAAATCCTTAAAAATTCCTAGGTTGTTTTCTATAATACTTGAAACTACCCTAAGATTGCAAACATGTGTGCATGTATGGGCCCTTACAAGTCTTTCAAGGTTGTGTTTCAACAAAGAAAACTAAGAGGCATTGGTCTTGCCTAATTGATTGATTTATTTTTAAAGGGAGATTGAGGTTTCTTAAGAGACCCCTTTTTTTAGTCCCCCAGATCACTTAAAGGTTCAAGGGAAAGAGCATACTCAAAGATATCAAAATAGTCTCCTAGTCCCGATTTAAAGTGATGATTTGTAAAGAAAAGATTTAATTTTGAATTTCAAATGGTATACTAAGCCATCCATGTGGAAACTATAAAAGAGAAATATGTTATGGTTATTTTTATCCCTCTAAATCTCTATGTGTGGCTAAGTACCTATGCAAGAAAGAACTCAAAATCTACTTTTTATGGATTTACAAAGTGCTGAAAAATAAACATATCCTACTTGGTGAAATTGGGCTCAACAATCCTTACAATCAGTGGGAAATATGACTTATGTGTGGATACTAGTTGAGACAGTCGCACATAGTGCGCATTCTGTACGAAATGAAAACATAGACAATGCGCAGTTCCACATGGCATGCACGTCTATTTTACTTGAACCCATGCAAAAACAGAGAAATGGCAGGATTGAAATTTAAATTGAGCTCTCTTGATTAGATGCCCAATTCTTACATCTTAGGGTTGGACTAGACCAATTTTGATCCCTACAAACACAAATAAGTCAGAAAGAAATATCTAATAGCCTAATTGGGGAGGAATTTGATCCACATCCCTAGTATGGTCTCCAATCTGTTGTGCTTGTTTGAGCACTAGAGTGAGAAAAAAAAAGCAGGTTAATTGCCTTGTTAGGCCAGCAAGACAATACCAAAATAAGTTAGCTGATTAGTGGTTCAAATAGAGAGAAAACAAGAAAGTAAATAACAAGAAATAAAAGATAAACTAAGCATGTAAAAACTTCAGATGGATGCATGAAAGAGACACAAGGAATAGATATCAATAGGATTGATCTTGGAATTGATTAAATGCAGGAGAAGTATTGGAACTTATGAGTCCCCCTTCCTCCTTGGGAGGGATCTTGAAACCCCCAAATACAAATCTCTCTTATTCTAAAAATGGAAAATGGAAATAAAATGGTGAAGACTTGATTGTAAAACTTCTCAAGAGGAGAGAAGTGCAACACTTTCTATGGATGCTCAAGAGGATCTAAGAGAATGATGGCTTCTCCAAAAACAAATGAACAACATAACAATACTCAAAATTATTCTCTTTGTTTTCATACCTTGGTCATGTATTTATAGGACCAATAAAATATTTTTCATAACTCGTTTGTAGTGTGAACATGAGCCCATTGGAGGTACTACCCATCCCCTCAATAACCCCAAGGATAGATTTCGGGTTGATTTGAGAGTCTTATCTAAGTACACTTCAATTTGGAAGTGGTTAAGGCCCGACCAATTTCAATAATGCGTTGTTTCCTCATCAACGTGGGTTCTTTTGGATACATTTGTGTAGACCACACAATTTTTGCATTCAACATTGTGTTGGCTCACATGGATTGAGCAAGTTAGATTTGGGGAAATTGCATTAAAATTCAATAACTATTCTGTATAGTTTTACTTATTGAATAGGTTCTGTAAATTCTTGAGGTATGTTGATTAATGTGTTGTGTTGGTACTGTCTTCAACCATTTCTTGTATTGTTGTGAGAAATTTTTCAATGATAATAGTCGGCCTGTTGCTGAAGTTTGAAAGGGAAGTGGGATAGTTGAAGGACTGTTGAGCAGAGAAGGGGTACACTCCTAGGCATGGGACAGGTTGAATGGAATGAGAAGCTATGTGGTGGAACTATTGTTAGTGTTGGTATCATTGGACTTGTCTATTTTTTTTAGTCTTGTATGGCCTTAGTGGGATTGGTGAGTGAACCTTTTCCCTATTGGAGTCATAGCCCCAAATCGAGGGTCTATGGTTGGGAGGATCGTATGAGGTCTTCATCCAGTTGGTGATTACAACAAAAGATTGTGTCCTTATGTGTATTTACATGTTTTTTATTGTGTGTAATATATTTATTTCTATTTTATATAATTATACATAATTTATGAGCAGTTTATATATGTTGTAGAACTGCATATTTGTCCATATGCATAGAATTTAATTAATTAAATGGTATCAAAGAGATTAATGTTTTTACCGTGAAACCTTGATTTCAGCGGAATGGATCCTCTGGTGGTTTTCGAAACCACCAAGGGGGGAAATCCATGAGATGGTTCCATGTCACATAGCCAAAAATTGACAGGATCCATTTCATACCCCCCCACTTTGTTAACAACCAGCATGTTGAGCGGGGCCCAAAATGTGGTAGTGATTGTTGATCAGTCGTTGATTTCCACAACCCTCCACCATCCGTTTGGAAGGACGTTAAATTCCACACACTAGGTAAATGTGTGTTGGATGGGGCATGAACATCCCAAAAACCCAATATATGGGAGTCACGTGGGAAACCAAGGGCTATGGGCCCAAAAACAGAGGATGTGTGTGCCAACAATGTAAGGAAAGGAGAAAGAGAGAGAATTTAAGGTAGTAGGGGCTGATGAGGCAAGGCCAGGTGCACGAGGAGGATGATTTATCATGACCTATTTGTTCTAGGTGGACCCAATATGCCACGTAAGCATTCCAGTCAATGAAATTTAATTAAAAATTCTTAGAAAATAATAAAAATTGCCCGAACAATCAAGTGTTTTCTGGGTCATTTTTTTAGAGGCCATTTTTGAAGGCCTAAACAACATTTTTGGAAGAGAAAATTTGTACAAAACAAGGACACATAGTTTCTTATTCTAAAAAGATAGAGAAAAGAGAGATTTTTCCAGCAAGATAAATTGCTCGCAAAAAGGAGCTTGTATGAGGAAGTTATAGGCTAAACAATGAAAGGTAAAAATGAATCCCAAATGACTTCTGAAGGCCATAAAATCGTGCTCAAAAGTCATATTGGGGAACATGAGCATTCTGTGGAAATATATTGAGCCATAGAAGATATCCATGGAGTTAAATTAATATTCTGGGTACCTAAAGGTGCACCGAAGGAAGTAGGAGGCACCTATAGCGTTCAGGGCTAAAAAGGTAAATTAGTTAAAAATTCAACAAAATGTAACTACCATCCTGGATGATGGATGAAGGTGAAAATTTGAATGAATGTTAAAAAATTTATTATGGAGGAACCCAATTTATCTCATGTCAAAATTCCAAAGGATGTGGTGTAAGGGATGCATGGACATAGCCAAAACTACAACTAGTTGGAAGATGTGCAAGAGGAGTAAATGGGTAATGATATAATGGCAATAACTTTCAGCTCAAGACTCAAAATTGAGCAAGAAAGAATTTATTGGAAATTTATCATATGGAAGAATCCAATTATGCACCTATAAATTTGATTTGAACAACATAATTCACACGAAGTTAGAAAGAAATTTTCTAGTGACCTTAAAGGGAAAAAGTGTGCATATGTTCTAGAGTTGTATATTATGGGTTTTAGTTTACAAATGTTGTTGTATGCATGTTTCCAGATGTTATGGTTACAAATAAAATAGATCAAATTCAACGAATTTATGTAAATAATAGGAGAAAGGCAGGGACATTTTTGAAAATGTGCATTGATTTCTTCTGGAAGCTTCCAGATGAAGACATATAGACTCAGTGAGCAATAGGGAAGAATTCCAATGGAATTCTGATTTGGAAAAGGAATTCTATGTGACAAATGTGCATACCAAATGGGGATGTTGATTAAGAGGAAGACCATCTACAGTTCGTGATAATGCATGTACAACAGGTGCACTTGGAGATGCAAAGCATGGAATCATGAAGGGTGGTTTAGATAGAAGATAAAAGGGTTTGAACTTTGGACTAAGTAGAGACACTCAAGGAAAGAGTGCTATGTTAAGGATTATTTACAATATGATCAAAGGAAAGGAATGAATAATGTCAATATACGAATCTAGGTGTAGCCATGAAGGCTTGGGAATACAAGAAGATAAATTTTATGTGTAAGGGAATTCACTACGATAAATTCACTTATGCTAATTAGAGTTCTCAATGGAATTAGGGAGCAAGAGTAAATGATTTAAGTGGATGAAGCAGTGAAAACTCATTCACTTTAAAGTATGTCAAGGTAAAGATAAAGTAGTACATTATGGGAAGAATTGTTCTAAAAGGATTGACATGTCAAGATGCTAGTATTCTGATAAATAATGACAGAGTGTATACATGGGGATAAGGTTCATCATTTCTAGGGATTAGTTATGTGGTTTTGGAGTAATAATTCCATTATTGTGACTAGAGTAGTCCAATGGAAGCATGGTATGAATGTTAGAACTTTGGGGGTGAAGTAATGAAGGTGTATGCATGCTAAAGAGTGCCAACAAATGCCTAAGAAATGCATTATGTGCACACTGGTTCTATAAGTATGGAATCACACTTCTCGAAGATTCATTTCATAAATTTAAGTGAATTCCAGGATTGGATAAAGTCCATGAGTAACTAGGGATAGTAGAAAAAGGTACCACTAGGTGGATGCCATGTTATTTTGAGTCTATTTTTGCACTAAAAGAACTGTGACAACAATAAAAAGGAGATTGAGGATGCATATAGAGAATTTTGGGTGCATTCCAAAGGTACTAAGTGCATTCCCAAAGTAGAATGGGATATCAAGTCAAAAATAACATAAGTAGGGAAGTGTTCTTCATAAGGGAACTTCCTAGGAGGACACATGAGGAAGAAAATAGTTCTATGTTTGACTTGGTAGGAAAAAGAGATGGTACCTGAAATAACCTATCTCAAGTGGAAGGGATCCATTGGTGATATTTTATGAGGATGGAAGTTCCATTGGATTTTATGATGGAAAGTAAAGGAAATGCTAACGACTTCCAGTTAATTTCCATGAAGCCGGAAAATAATATATTTGTGTAGCATTGCAGTATGCTGGAAGTTGAATATCAAAGTCAATTTTGAGACCCAAATGGGTCACAAGAAAACCTCAAGTGTTGAAGTGTTCAGTCGAGGAAAGGTTGAATCATTTCAGTACAGAAAAGTAAATGGATGTTGAAGACCCAAACCCAATAAGGCAACATGTTTGGAAATTTAATTTGGTCAAGTATGAGTTGGTTCAGAGGGATCTAGGAAGACATGAATGCTAAAGATTAATATCAACATAGTATATGGCTGGCAATGTAAATTGGTCATGAGTGGTTTGGCTGAAAGGTGCTTATAGAAGTAATAAATTGTGTGCAATTATTTTACTAAGAGCACAAAATGATACATGAATCCAGTGAGACTTGAGGACAACTAGGAACA
The DNA here is from genome assembly GCA_032191745.1 of Picea mariana. Taxonomy (NCBI): domain Eukaryota; kingdom Viridiplantae; phylum Streptophyta; class Pinopsida; order Pinales; family Pinaceae; genus Picea; species Picea mariana. The sequence continues at coordinate 475,861 of JASDQU010102579.1, read as the reverse complement.
ATAGAGAGAGTTGTAAAGGAAGAAGAGGTTATGAAAATTGTTGTAGCAACAATTATGATATGGTATGTTGGACAACCATACATAACACATGAAGCTGAAATTCCTATGCATTTATGATAATGTTAAGGATGCATTCTTAATTCATATAGACATGCATCAGTGAGTATATATTGGTTAAAATATATATAACATGTTGAAGACTAGGAATATATATGAATTTGAATTTTTCTAATGATGGTTGTTGTGCTAGGAAAGATAGATTTATTGCATGGCTACAAGTGTTGCTACTAATGATGTGAATAATAGTCATCTATATGAAGAAGATATCAAAAGGGTGAAATGATGATAGAAGGTTGGTAAAGGAATCCCATGATATTCTACTAGTTATTACCTAATCACATAGCATCAACAAATTCATTTATAGCTATGCAGGTAAGAGTTTGATGTGCTTATGTTTCATAATTGCTTACTAGAATTTAGGTAAGAATTTCCTCAACCATAGGTTATTTTGTGAAGTGATATTATTGTGGGTATTTTAATATATTTAAATGAATGATATCCCATTTGGTATGGTAAAGGCTAGAAGCCTGTGGTATTTAGAAAAGTTATTTAACTTTAGAATGCATTAATATGACATCACAACATGTCAAGATTTTGTTGGTTATGATCTAATAACCAAACTAAGTAAGGGGTATGACCCTGTTGTACAAATTAATGGCAACAATGCTAGCCATATATGAGGCCATGACATGGTTGGATATGGAAAGGCTATGGTGCCACACCAATATCCAATGAAATTCCTACTTATAATTAATGTTTGGAATGAAAAATTTTTGCTAACACTGAAGAGCACCATATACTTATATTTTGGGTGTAGTGTTTGGGTTGAAAAGGAAGGCATCCAAATGGTTGAGAAAGCAATATGAAGTGTATGGATGATGTGTCGAGGCATTGTCTAGAACTTCCAATTCACCATAGTGGGATGCATGACTTAGATAAAGGGGATTTTGAAAACCAATGCAAGGGTGCATTGAATAGTATGCATGAATAGATCATGAAAGAATGAAAGTGGTAGATTCACACACATGCATACTAAGATAGAGATTTGTATGCTTGAAGACATGATTAAAAACATTTTTAGAATACACACATATACTATATTTCATATAAATAATTATGCTAATAGTCGAATTGTTGTGATTATTACTAATTCATGAAGTTGAGAACATTTCAGGAGTTGTTAGATATTGCAACGAAAAAGTTGCAGGTTAAATTAGTCACATGAAGATTCACTACAAGAAAACTTTGTCAGGAGAACAAAGTAATGAAAATAATTACGTCTAGAAAAAAGAAAATCTTGATTGTTGAAAATGCATGTGTAGAGAATGATAGTATCATCCTAGTTAATAAGAGGAATGGATTGATAGATGTGATTGAATTTCTAAGTTTAGACAATTCTAAGATCACTTTGTGAGTTTTTATAAATATTACAATAAAATATATTGTACATGGAATACTAATAATTTGTTTGGCTGAATGCAAGATGGGAGTATTGGAGGAAAAGTAGTCTCAAGTATGGAATTGATAAAATCCACAATAAATACTTATTCCTGTTGTTGCAACAACCAAGAAAATTATGGGATGGAGTGTCATTCTTGGGGGGAATTTGAATTTCCTTATGAAACAAAATTGAATTTATAAATGAAAGTTTTATGACATTATCTCATAATGATTGTATGTGTGTGATAAAAATAAGATGATGGTTATTAAATCTGGAATACTTGGGAAGAAAGCATATTGTTGGGACACTATTGTTGCAAGGGAAATCTCTCTATAGCTAGGGGTAAACCACAACAGACAAAAATGACTACAGAAATCAACTCTAATCTCAAATATGCTATATAAACAAATATGCTAGAAAGACAAGATAAAAGGCCTGCCTCGTCTAGATGTTTGATGAAGTCCATCATTGAGCACTTGAATCAAATAAATACATATGCAACTTGTCATCAACAACCAAGAAACGTAAGCATATGGTGATAATATATAATGTTAGCACATTCAATAGCATAATCCATCAACTTTCATAACAAATACACCCATGGAATAACAATTCAAATATTTTCAAGATATTAATTGGATGAGAAAAGAGTATTTCTATTAAAATGTAATCATCAGAAGTGAATGAATTACAAACTTTTGTGTCAGCATGGTTCGGAACCGAGAAATTAAGTCCCTTCCAGCTGGGCCTCCACCACTTCAATCCTCCACCAAAGGCCAGCTCATATAAGAGAGACAATGAGGTTCTCAATCAAGTAGGGAATATCTTGGGGGATGAATAATGTGTTTAGACTTAAAAGGACAAAGGGATGCAGAATCAATATGAAGTGAATAATTTATCCAGTGTTACTTTTCTCTCAAAGTTGACTTCTTCTCCTCTTTTTCCATAGCTTGGATTTGGACCATTTATAACCTTCAAGTGGAACTGAAGGGCCGATTCAGAACGTTTCCAGTATATGGAAGGTCAAGGATCATGGTTCTCATGACCTGACATGGAAACCCGACACCATTTTTTAATTTTGAGTAGAAAACCCTATGTACGTGGGTTGTAGTGGTGCAACCTACCTATACGCATGTTGTACAATAGGTACATCATGTATATGTGGAAAAATAATTTTTTTAGCTCTGGGATTTGCAAAAAGGGACTTCAAGTCAGCAAAGGGAAATGGAACAAGGCCTTCTGAGAAAATTTGCATAGGGTGAGGCAAATCCTGCTATAACAAATGCCCCCTATTGTGTTAGGTTAGAGGAGTATTTGCAATGGATGAAATACATTATAATACCCAGAAGTAGAGTAATGGAGACCCAGCTGGATGAACTGTTTTCTCGTGAGAATATTACAATCTGTATTGACTTTGCACACATGGATGCCAATTGAATTACACTGCAGATCCATGTGAAAATATACCAAAAAATTGTCCATGGCCATGAATAGGAAATACAAAGGTTGCTACATTCCATAGGTTGTCATAGTCATGAACAAGGCCCCGTAAAACCAGTCTAAAAATCAATCTGAAGATATATGTATACAATGGACTAATATATGATCTCCCATGGTCACAGAAGTCTCATAGGTACTGGTCCAATGAAAGATAGCAACAACTCAGGAAAGTTGTGACTATGAATTGATGTCTTCAAGTCTTCTACATGATCCGCTAAAGGTGAAGGTCTACATCATGTGAATAAAGAAGTTGGGGTCGAACACAATGAGACTTAGTTTGATTACCGATCATTAAGGTATAACGTTAACAAATGTGAGATAGCCTATCGATAATGAAAGTAGGTATCAAGGCACTAAGTACATTCTTACATGTGTGAATAAAGGTGTCGAGGTCAAACACTTGAAGAATCCATTGATCAGGAGACATTGATGTATTCCCAACTATCGATGGCGAGATAAACTGCCACTAATGAATGCAAGCCTCCAGGTACTCATAGGACTCTAGGTCTCGTCTCCAGAATAGATGAGTTGAATTCGATAGAAGGAGACCCGTTGAAAGGAGAGAATTGAGGCATATCTCATCATTCAGCACAAGGTACAAAGAAAGAGCTTGATGATTTGGAGGAAATTAGAAGAAGAACATGTTAATGAACCAACGGCCCTATGTGTCTTTCACGTGTAACAGATGCAAGCGGTATACAAAAAATACCCTTTGAATATCAGCCAATAAGGAAAACTACTAACAAAGGTGAGGAAACCAATAATAAGGATAATGGCATCCAAGACACTGCATGAATCCCAATATGTGAATAGATGTATTATCATCAAACACAAAAAAACCACCCATTCAGTGACCAATGATGAAATGTTGGTTGTTGGATTCAATATTACCTACCAATGATGAAAGTAGGACCAGGGTGCACGATAGGAATACAACTTCATGTGATTCTAAGACACACTGAGGGTATGACCGACATGCAAAGTCAAGAGTTATGAGGAATGGCCGACACAGGTTGATAGACATCATGTGATTCTGAGACACACTAAGGGTATGGTTGACATGAAAAGTCAAGAGTTCTGAGGAATGGTCGACACAGGTTGATAGACATCCTTTGAACAAGAGCATAATAAATATAGAAGACTCTAGAAGGATAGATTCAATGATGAAACTTTGAGATGCAAGAGGCATCAATAAAACTCTCCATAGGGACTAGAAGAGTAACCAGTCAAGGGAGTAAACTCTCTATAACAAGCTCAACTTCCTAAGGTCATGCTAAACCCAAAATTTTGATGACAAGTGAACTCAAAAAAAAAAAAATCTCTATGCAAAGGCGACACATCTCCTTCCAATATAAGATAATATTCATTTATTTCCCATTTATTTTGTTTTTTCATAGTCAAATGAATGCTATGATATAGAGGAGGAAACGAGTGTCACAAGTAAGAAAACTAGTTCCAACAGTGGAACATACCTATGCTCAATGCAAGGAGGTGCATGCGGGAGATGGACACTTGAGGGAATGTTTCCTCTTGGGTATAGAGTGTCAAGCTGCAAAGGATATAAACAGGGCTCTGCTTGGATGATGATGCAAACTGCTGAGGTGAAAGGATTATAACGCAAAAGCGAGAACTGAAAATAGGCTCAATACTACAAGAAAGAGGATGAGATGCAATTACAACTTAACGCCAAAAAAATGTCCTTTTTCATAATATTAGTCTAGTTGGTTTGAAAAAGGGATAAACTTTCACTAAATAGACATCCTTTCAAATCCAATTTACGAGTGTGAAAGAAAAAAGTTCACTCGAAAATCTTTTCTCTTTTTGAGAGAGTTGAAAAAGAGATTAAATCAGACTTGTTTGGGAGTCCTCTAAGTATAGGTCAGCATGTTTATGAGTATAAGGGAATCTCGGTCCTACGGACAAAAATCTCTGCATGGGCACCAAATGAAGCAGGAGATCTAACTAGGGTACACATGTTTGGTAAGTCTCTACCATTCGATAATGACATTTCTAGTTGCAGATAGAAGGTTTTGTGTCGCTATAAAATGGGTTCATACCTAAGGAATACGAACTGCAATCATAGGATGATGAAAGTGTGCATTATGGATTGGATACCTATCCTATATGATGGGTAACGATAATACCTATCCAAAGATATGAATGAGTGACGAGGTGTTGAAAAATGAAAGAATCCCTGGACAAAACTCCCAAAACCAACTCCATCCACTATCGTATTAGTCCATTAGGCCAAAATATTGTACAAAACTATGCAAAGTGGGTAAAAAATTGAAAAAAACAATTTTACTATACCATTTGTATTTTTTACCCAAATAGTGGATTTTGGACCAAATTACCTCCAAATTTCAATTGTTGATTGCGGGAGCTGCAAGAGACGGAATCGACAACCATCTGGACCAGGTAATTCATCTTGATCTCCTCTTTCTTTTCAGTGGATTAAAATTTGTAATTAGGCCTCATTTTTTAAGTTATTTAGTGTGCAACTTCAAAATTGAGGTGTCCACGGGCTACAGTTTATCAGGTCCCGTATATGCATACTTATACATGATTGTTTTAAAAAAGAGTCAATGTATAATCAGCCCTGTATGTGACTATGTACACTACAACTTGCGTATATTTCCATGGATAAGGTTTTTTTACATGTTTCTAACTCAAAAATGGGTTTGAAACTTCCAGGATGGTGCTAGAGTGGAGAGAAAGAGAGCATGAGGAGGTGGATGCTACCGTGGAGAGAGATCCAGGGGCCCAAATGACCTTAAAAAGATGTGGGATATACAATGTTTTGACTCTCAAAGGTATGAGGGATCAAGTGAGGTTGCTTCAGCTGCTTGTGAACTACTAGGATCCGAATAGTTTGACCTTCAACCTTGATGGACAACCGTTAAGGATTGAAGTTAAGGACATCTATTTCTTGACGGGATTATCACATTGAGGTGAAGTGGTAAACCTTAAATCCCTGGGACCTGTAAGTGGCATGAATATTGAGGATTACATAGCCACTCATTGCATTGCAAGGACCGAGAAGGTAGGGATCCAACTCCCAATCAGAGCGATAAATAATATGAGTCTCAAGATTGTTGTTCTGGTTTTTACATAGATCATAGGGTTGACCTCTTTGCACTAGGCATCAAGGCAACTTATGTTCTATTCAGTGGAGTTATTTTGAACCACGATGTATGACTGGTGCACCTCACTTCTAGCCAACATGAAGAGCCAGCTGACAAACTGCAAACTAGGTAGAAAGAGGAACTTCAGGTTCTCATCTATCCTTTGTAGTTTTTTCTTCGAGCGGGTTCTAGGTCTGGGCCCTATAGTTGAGATTACTTTGTGTAGACCTCACGATCCAGCCATGGCATAGTGGATCGAGGTGATGAGGCGATGGGGGGGTGGTAGGTTGCCAACACCCTACAAAGATTACTTTTTCTTCTGGTAGAGTCGACAGGTGATAGCTCTGGCTGACTACCCTTACACAGAGATCAACTTCAGTGGAGATCCTGACATTCCATTACCACCATGGTCCACCTATGGAGACATAGGTATGTCAAAGTTTTTGAATATTTCATTTTTTTGTATTTTTGTATAGGAAAAAAAAAATTGGATGATGTTAAGTACTAATTAAACATGTATGTGACACAGACGTAGGTCCACGATGGCCTGATGAACTTCCATGACATCATCGGAGGCACTGGGGATATGAGGCAGTGGGAGGGGATGCAGATAGAGTGCTTCAAAATGTGTAGGGAAACTTGTCTCGTTTGACGTAGAGGATTCCCATGGTTCAGGTGGAGAATCTGTTGAAGGCTATGCAAAAAAAGGTGGTAGGTGTGTCTCGTGCTTGGGTAGGACTCTTTTGGTGTCTCACAAACACCATACTCTTCTATCATGACACTTATCTAACACCACATGCGTAGATGTCATGACTATTGTATGATCGACTGTATATGTATATTGAGGGTGTCAGCCCCAATTTTGTACTATAACATCATATTTTTTGAAATATATATATAAAAACATGGATCTTCAACTTTACCTATGTTACAATGTGTACATTGTGTTATCACTCCAGGGGTCCTTCTCAAGTTGTAGGTAGAAGAAGCCTGGTAACTTAAAATATGTTTTGGTTTTCTGTGTAGGTTGGATCAAATGGGACACATAAACTACTGGCTCACAATTAAGAAACTTAGTAATATAACTAGATGATAAAATGCTTTTAAAAGTCAATAATCAGATAAGTAATTAAATTGGTGGGTGAAGAAAGTCTATATCTATCAACCAGAACACATATGTGATGGGCTGAATAAAGATAGCACACATTACTTATTAAATCAATGTTTATGAGTTGACCTATGAGATGATAGTCATTTTCAACTAGACAAACTTAGATAACAGTAATCATTCAAAACACAAGAAAAGAGAGAAGATGAAAATCTGACATTAACAGTGAAAGGAACTTGTGATCTATATTATATGTAAAAGGTCTCAATACAAAAACAACATGGTCTAGTCTCCAGACTCGAACCCCCCCTTTTACAATATGAAATCAACATGATTATATAGATTACAAACTTATTTGAGATCCTCAAAATAT
>JASDQU010102579.1:425299-456554 GCA_032191745.1 Picea mariana | reverse complement strand
ATTGATCCATCTTCATCTATGCATTCTCATAAAGAACAATACATATTATATTACATCAATCATCAATCAATCAATCCTTTGACATCAATCAATCACTTGACATCAATCAATCAAACCATTGGCATCAATGACAACATGATCGAACATGATGTGTCGAGGCATTGTCTAGAACTTCCAATTCACCATAGTGAGATGCATGACTTAGATAAAGGGGATTTTGAAAACCAATGCAAGGGTGCATTGAATAGTATGCATGAGTAGATCATGAAAGAATGAAAGTGGTAGATTTGCACACATGCATACTAAGATAGAGATTTTTATGCTTGAAGACATGATTAAAAACATTTTGAGAACACACACATATACTATATTTCATATAAATAATTATGCTAATAGCTAAAATATTGTGGTTATTACTAATTCATGAAGTTGATAACATTTCAGGAGCTGTTAGATATTGCAATGAAAAAGTTGCAGGTTGAATTAGTCACATGAAGATTGACTACAAGAAAACTTTGTCAGGAGAACAAAGTAATGAAAATAATTATGTCTAGAAAAAAGAAAATCTTGATTGTTGAAAATGCATGTGTAGAGAATGATAGTATCATTCTAGTTAATAAGAGGAATGGATTGATAGATGTGATTGAATTTCTAAGTTTAGACAATTCTAAGATCACTTTGTGAGTTTTTATAAATATTACAATAAAACATATTGTACATGGAATACTAATAATTTGTTTGGTTGAATGCAAGATGGGAGTATTGGAGGAAAAGTGGTCTCAAGTATGGAATTGATAGAATCCATAATAAAGACTTATTCTTGTTGTTGCAACAACCAAGAAAATTATGGGATGGAGTGTCATTCTTGGGGGGGAATTTGAATTTCCCTATGAAACAAAATTGAATTTATAAATGAAAGTTTTATGACATTATCTCATAATGATTGTATGTGTGTGATAAAAATGACATGATGGTTATTGAATCTGGAATACTTGGGAAGAAAGGATATTGTTGGGACACTGTTGTTACGAGGGAAATCTCTCTATAGCTAGGGGTAAACCACAACAGACGAAAATGACTACAGAAATCAACTCTAATCTCAAATATGCTATATAAACAAATATGCTAGAAAGACAAGATAAAAGGCCTACCTCGTCTAGACGTTTGATGAAGTCCATCGTTGAGCACTTGAATCAAATAAATACAGATGCAACTTGTCATCAACAACCAAGAAACGTAAGCATATGGTGATAATATATAATGTTAGCACATTCAATAGCATAATCCATCAACATTCATAACAAATACACCCATGGAATAACAATTCAAATATTTTCAAGATATTAATTGGATGAGAAAATAGTATTTCTATTAAAATGTAATCATCAGAAGTGAATGAATTACAAACTTTCATGTCAGCATGGTTCGGAACCAAGAAACTAAGTCCCTTCCAGCTGGGCCTCCACCACTTCAATCCTCCACCAAAGGCAAGCTCATATAAGAGAGACAATGAGGTTCTCAATCAAGTAGGGAATATCTTGGGGGATGAATAATGTGTTTAGACTTAAAAGGACAAAGGGATGCAGAATCAATATGAAGTGAATAATTTATCCAGAGTAACTTTTCTCTCAAAGTTGACTTCTTCTCCTCTTTTTCCATAACTCAGATTTGGACCATTTATAGCCTTCAAGTGGAACTGAAGGGCCGATTCAGAACATTTCCAGTATATGGAAGGTCAAGGATCATGGTTCTCATGACGTGACATGGAAACCCAACACCATTTTTTTTATTTTTGAGCAGAAAACCCTATGTACGCGGGTTGTAGTGATGCAACCTAGCTATACGCATGTTGTACAATAGGTACATCATGTATATGTGGAAAAATAATGTTTTTAGCTCTGGGATTTGAAAAAAGGGACTTCAAGTCTGCAAAGGGAAATGGAACAAGGCCTTCTGAGAAAATTTGCATAGGGTGAGGCAAATCTTGCTATAATATATGCTCCCTAATGTGTTAGGTCAGAGGAGTATTTGCAATGGATGAAATACATTATAATACCTAGAAGTAGAGTAATGAAGACCCAGTTGGATGAACTGGTTTCTCGTGAGAATATTACAATCTGTATTGACTTTGCACACATGGATGCCAATTGAATTACACTGCAGATCCATGTGAAAATATACCAAACAGTTGTCCATGGCCATGAATAGGAAATACAAAGGTTTCCACATGCCATAGGTTGTCATAGTCATGAACAAGGCCCCGTAGAACCAGTCTAAAAATCAATCTTACGATATCTATATACAATGGACTACAATCTGATCTCCCATGTTCACTGAAGTCTCATAGGTACTAGTCCAATGAAATATAGCAACAACTTAGGAAAGTTGTGACAATGAATTGATGTCTTCAAGTCTTCTACACGATCTGCCAAAGGTGAAAGTCTACATCATGTGAATAAAGGAGTTGGGGTCGAACACAATGAGACTTTGTTTGATTACCGATCATTAAGGTATAATGTTAACAAATGTGAGATAGCCTATCGATAATGAAATTAGGTATCAAGGCACTAAGTACATTCTTACAAGTGTGAATAAAGGTGTCGAGGTAGAACACTTGAAGAATCCATCGACCAGGAGACATTGATGTATTCCCAACTATCAATGGCGAGAGAAACTGCCACTAATGAATGCAAGCCTCCAGGTACTCATAGGACTCTAGGTCTCATCTCCAGAATAGATGAGTTGAAGTTGATGGAAGGAGACCTGCCGAAAGGAGAGAATTGAGGCATCTCTCATCATTCAGCACGAGGTACAAAGAAAGAGCTTGATGATTTGGAGGAAATTAGAAGAAGAACATGTTCATGAACCAATGACCCTATGTGTCTTTCACGTGTAACAGATGCAAGCGGTAGACGAAAAATACCCTCTAAATATCAGCCAATAAGGAAAACTACTAACAAAGGTGAGGAACCACCAATAAGGCTAATGGCATCCAAGACACTGCACGAATCCCAATATGTGAATAGATGTATTGTCATCAAACACACAAAAAACCACCCATTCAATGACCAATGATGAAATGTCGGCTGTTGGGTTCGAGGTTACCTACCAATGATGAAAGTAGGACCAGGGTGCACGATAGGAATACAACTTCATGTGATTCTGAGACACACTGAGGATATGGCCGACATGCAAAGTCAAGAGTTATGAGGAATGGTTGACACAGGTTGATAGACATCATGTGATTCTGAGACACACTAAGGGTATGGCCGACATGCAAAATCAAGAGTTCTGAGGAATGGTCGACATAGGTTGATAGACATCCTTTGAACAAGAGCATAAGAAATATAGAAGACTCTGGAAGGATAGATTCAATGATGAAACTTTGAGATGCAAGAGGCATCAATAAAACTCTCCATAGGGACTAGAACTAGAAAGAGTAACCAGTCAAGGGAGTAAACTCTCTATAATGAGCTCAGCTTCCTAAGGTCATGCTAAACCCAAAATTTTGATGACAAGTGAACTCAAAAAAAAAATTATCTATTCAAAGGTGAAACGTCTTCTTCCAATATAATATAATATTCATTTCTTGCCCATCTATTTTGTTTTTTCATAGTCAAATGAATGCTATGATACAGAGGAGGAAACGAGTGTCGCAAGTAAGCAAACTAGTTCCAACAATGGAACATACCTATGCTCAATGCAAGGAGGTGCATGCGGGAGATGTACACTTGAGGGAATGTTTCCTCTTAGGTATAGGGTGTCAAGCTGCAAAGGATATAAACAGGGCTCTGCTTGGCTGATGATGCAAACTACTGAGGTAAAAGGATTATAATGCAAAAGAGAGAACTGACAATAGGCTCAATACTGCAAGAAAGAGAATGAGATGCAATTACAACTTAATGCCCAAAAAATGTCCTTTTTCGTAATATTAGTCTAGTTGGTTTGAAAAAGGGATAAACTTGCATTAAATAGACATCCTTTCAAATCCAATTTACAAGTGTGAAAGAGACAAGTTCACTCAGAAATCTTTTCTCTTTTTGAGAGAGTCGAAAAAGAGCTTAAATCAGACTTGTTTGGGAGTCCTCTAGGTATAGGTCAACATGTTTATGAGTATAAGGGAATCTCGATCCTACGGACAAAAATCTCTGCATGGGCACCAAATGAAGCAGGATATCTAACTAGGGTACGCATGTTTGGTAAGTCTCTACCATTTGATAATGACATTTCTAGTTGCAGATAGAAGGTTTTGTGTCGCTATAAAATGGGTTCATACCTAAGGCATACAAACTGCAGTCATAGGATGATGAAAGTGTGCATGATGGATTGGATACCTATCCTATATGATGGGTAACGATAATACCTATCCAAATATACGAACGAGCGATGAGGTGATGAAAACTGCAAGAATCCCTGGATAAAACTACCAAAACCAACTCCATCCACTGTCGTATTAGTCCATTAGGCAAAAATATTGTACAAAACTATGCAAAGTGGGTAAAATTTTTCTTTAAATAGTAAGAAAAAACAATTTTACTATGCCATTTGTATTTTTTACCCAAATAGTGGATTTTGGACCAAATTGCCTCCGAATTTCAACTGTTGATTGCTGGAGCTGCAAGTGATGGAATCGACAACTGTCTAGACCAGGTAATTCATCTTTATCTCCTCTTTCTTTTTAGTGGACTAAAATTTGTAATTAGGCCTCATTTTTTAAGTTATTTAGGGCGCAACTTCAAAACTGAGGTGTCCGTGGGCTACAATTTATCAGGTCCCGTATACGCATACTTATACATGATTGTTTTAAAAAAGAGTCAGTGTATAATCAGCCCTGTACGTGACTGTGTACACTGCAACCTGTGTATATTTTCGTGGATAAGGTTTTTTTACATGTTTCTAACTCAAAAATGGGTTTGAAACTTCTAGGATGGTGCTAGAGTGGAGAGAAAGAGAGCATGAGGAGGTGGATGCTACAGTGGAGAGAGATCCAGGGGCCTAAATGGCCTTAAAAATATGTGGGCTATACAATGTTTTGACTCTCAAAGGTATGATGGATCAAGTGAGGTTGCTTCATCTACTTGTGAACTACTAGGATCCGAATAGTGAGACCTTCAACCTTGATGGACCGTTAAGGATTGAAGTTAAGGACATCTATTTCTTGACGGGATTGTCACATCGAGGTGAGGTGGTAAACCTTAAATCCTGGGGAGCTGTAAGTGGCATGAATATCGAGGATTACATAGCCACTCATTGCATTGCAAGGATCGAGAAGTTAGGGATCCAACTCCCAATCAGAGCGATAAATAATATGAGTCTCAAGATTCTTATTCTAGTTTTGACATAGATCACAGGGTTGAACTCTTTGCACTAGGCATAGAGGCAACTTATGTTCTATTCAGTGGAGTTCTTGTGAACCACGATGTACAACTGGTGCACCTCACTTCTGGCCAACATGAAGAGCCAGCTGACAAACTGCAAACTAGGTAGAAAGAGGAACTTTTGTTTCTCATCTATCCTTTGTAGTTTTTTCTTCGAGTGGGTTCTAGGTCTGGGCCCTATAGTTGAGATTATTTCACATGGACCTCGCGATACAGCTATGGCATAGTGGATCAAGGTGATGAGTCGACGGGGGGTGGGAGGTTTCCAACACCCTACAAAGATGGCTTTTTCTTCTGGTAGAGTCAACAGGTGATAGCTCTGGCTGACTACCCTTACATAGGGATCGAATTCAGTGGATATCCTGACATTCCATTACCACCATGGTCCACCTATGGAGACATAGGTATGTCAAAGTTTTTGAATATTTCATTTTTTTGTATTTTTGTATAGGAAAAAAAAAATTGGATCATGTTAAGTACTAATTAAACATGTATGTGACACAGACGTAGGTCCACGATGGCCTGATGAACTTCCATGACATCGTCGGAGGCACTGGGGAGATGAGACAGTGGGAGTTTGACGCTGAGGATTCCCATGGTTCAGGTGGAGGATCTGTCGAAGACTATGCAACAAAAGGTGGTAGGTGTGCCCCGGGTAGGACTCTTTTGGTGTCTCACAAACACCATACTCTGCTATCATGACACTCATCTGACGCCACATGCGTAGATGTCATGACTATTGTATGATCGGCTGTATATGTATATTGAGGGTGTCAGCCCCAATTTTGTACTATAACATCATATTTTTTGAAATATATATATAAAAACATGGATCTTCAATTTTACCTATGTTACAATGTGTACATTATGTTATCACTCCAGGGGTCCTTCTTAGGTTGTAGGTAGAAGAAGCCTGGTAACTTAAAATATGTTTTGGTTTTCTGTGTAGGTTGGATCAAATGGGACACATAAACTACTGGCTCACAATTAAGAAACTTAGTAATATAACTAGATGATAAAATTCTTTCAAAAGTCAATAATCAGATAAGTAATTGAATTGGTGGGTGAAGAAAGTCTATATCTATCAACTAGAACACATATGTGATGGGCTGAATAAAGATAGCACACATTACTTATTAAATCAATGTTTATGAGTTGACCTATGAGATGATAGTCATTTGCAACTAGACAAACTTAGATAACAATAATCATTCAAAACACAAGAAAAGAGAGAAGATGACAATCTGACATTAACAGTGAAAGGAACTTGTGATCTGTATTATATGTAAAAGGTCTCAGTACAAAAACAACATGGTCTAGTCTCCAAACTCGAACCCCCCCTTTTACAATATGAAATCAACATGATTATATAGCCTTGTAAACTTATTTGAGATCCTCAAAATATGGATCTGATAACCACTTATCCTATCTTTAGTTTTTGGAAGATATCTATCACAAATTCGAATTTGTGATGTGGCAAGCAAAACAGAATTTAGAATTTCTGGAAATATGCTTCTCTAATATTCACCTATATTTCACAAATAAAAATAGATATTGGGAAACTGAGAGAGGTTATTGAAGATAATACAGTTCTTATGAAATACCTCCTACCTTTTCTAAAAATTCTCTTCCATATCATCATAATTGGTCCTCAAAGACAGTGACTAAAACAAGAAAAACAGAGTATTTAATTTATGGAAATATGGTGCTCAAAGATTGACCTATATTTCACAAATAAAAATATATCTTCGGAAAATGAGAGAGGTTATTGAATATAATCTTGTGATTATGAAATACATACTTTAGTTTCAAAAAATATGCTTCTAGATGATCAGGATCTGTCTCCCAAGAAGGTGACTAAAACAGAAAAATCCAGATTTTCAAATCTAGTCATATTCCTATATTTTAGGATTTGATCCCTATAATATTTCTATTGATCAAATGAAGTGCCATATGCACTCATGGATGATATTTGATAATTTATTTTATTAATATTCATCATCCTCTCCTAAATACACTCAGCCAAGTCAAAAGTTGACCTTTTGACCAAAATAATGCATTCTGGAAAATTTCTGCACTTTCGATGGCTCATTTGCCCTTGAAAATCCGATTTAGTCACCGAAAGCCCTGACTTTAGGTGGCTCACAACCCTGTAATTTTACCACTTAGCCGCTGAAAGCTAAAAATCATTTTTTGGTCTATTTTGAAATGCAATTTGATTTATGTGTTGGAATGATATAGTTTTAAACCTATCTTTAAGACTTCATGACTTAAGATTTAAAAATAAATCTTCTCTCTAATGACTATCTTGTCATTTGATGTCTCAATGATTTGGAAATAATTTCGCTAACACATTGATGAAAATATTTTCTTTGCTTTACTTATGTGACAAATGCCAATCTAAAACAAAATTAGCATATGCATCAAATACATAATTAGAACTTCTAGGTATGTGATGATAAGTAATAAAATCAAATTGTCGTTCCAAAAATCTTACTTGTAGGAATCGTCGGAGTAGAGTAGGGTCACGCACACGGTAACTGTCGTTCAACTGACATACTACTAACTGGGATTCCAAGCAAACTTCTAATGAGAGAATACCATGTGAAATGGCATCGTACAAAATTTCTATGACGTTATATTCGGCCACATTATTCATGGATGGCCCTAGGAATATGTTGCCTGGAGACACTAGTATACCCTTAGGTGAGTAAAAAACCCAAGCAGCATAAGCCAAGTTCCATGTATGATGACTGGCCCTGTATGTGAATCCTAGGTAGACCGAATACTCCATTGACATCTGTCAACCAAGGGAAAACTTGATAAGCAAGATGAAGATAAAAATAAAGGGAAAAGATATTTATACACTAAATTAGATTAGTATACAAAGAGTTACACCCAAGCTTGGGGCTCAAGTGTAATATATTTTCAAAATGGTCTTGAGAGACTTATTCACGGCCTCTACTTTTACATTTTCTTGGGGGTAGTAAGGGAAAGAATGACCATGCCTAAACCCCAGTTTTGATGCTATTTATTTCATCATTTCATTCTAACAGTGACTGCCATGATCAGTGACAATCTCACTCAGGATTCTGAACATGGCTATAATTTGATTTAATATGAAGAAGGCAAAAGTATTACCATAATATTTAATTGTAGGCATGGCCTCGACCCACTTAGTAAAGTATTCTACAGCCATGATAATATGTTCATGCCCCCCAGTTGAAGTTGGTTTGCAATCAAAAAAATCCACCCCCCACTTGGTGAAGGGACCGATGGTAATGACTAGATAGAGAAGGGTTGGGTGCGAACACATTTTCCAAGTGAACACCTAGAAGGGGTGACACTTCTTAACTGCTTAGATGCAATATTTAAAGATATATGGGCAAAAATAAATGGCTTGCGAAATTTTCTGGGTTGTCACAAGCCCAAATAGACGACCACCACAAGCCCCACTGTGGCATTCATTTAGAACAGACTCAACTTCTTCGCGACTTAAACAATGATGTAAGATTTTGTCTATTTCTTGGCGATACAGAGTGTCACCAACGATAAGGCAGTTCTTAGCTTGGTAGTGTATACGTCATCGATCATCTCACAAGAGATGTAGAGGGAAATTCAATGTTTGAAGATATGGAACACTATCTCCATACTAGGGGTCTGACAACAAGACAAGAAAAATATGTTCATCCACAAATGAATCAACATGAATAACATCGTAATCTAACCAAGGGAATTCAGATATTAACTCTACAAATACTAGTGATTTTTTGGATTTCACAGAAGCGAAATTGAGATTAAACTCTTGTAGAATGACAATCCATTTATTATAATTACCCCCTATGATGCACCTCGTAAGGACATATTGAAATGTATTGACATAGACAACCACAGTAGTTTTTCAAAGCAATATATAGTTTCATAATCATTGGATTGTGTGTACAATTGCCAAAGCTAGCTTTTCAACATGAGAATACTTTTGTTTATGGCCAACTAAGTTTCCACTAAGATAGTAAATGATGTGCTCACAGAGCTCATAATACTCCTGAACCAACACCATACCAATCGTCTCTTCGGCTGTGGCAACATAAAGCAAGTAATCTCTATTGTAGTCTAGAGACTTTAGCAGAGGCCTCGATACCAAGACTTTCTTCAAAGCATTGAAGGATTCCTGGACTCGCTCATCCCAGATAAAAGGAGTGTCCTTCTTCAAGAGATGCATGAAACCCTTAGTAATATTGGCAAAGTTTACTATAAACCGTCGTAAAAATTTAGCTTTCCCCTATAAACCTTGAAGTTAACAAATAGTGTGCAGGGGAGGAAATCGAAGTATTGCCTCAACCTTTAATGAATATACCATGATCCCAGAATCATAGACTAAAAATCCTAGAAGTCGACTTGACCTAATGCAAAATATGCATTTATGAGGGTTCAACCAGATGTGATAATGGTGACATATTTCAAAAACTAGTGGAAGGTTTTTAGGGTGATCCACTCTCCTACGGGAGTGAGCAGCGAGATCCTCGAGATAGGCTTCGACTATATTCTTCAGATCATGAAATGAGAAGGTCATAGCTCATTGGAAGGTTGTTCTGGCGTTCTTAAGGCCGAAAGGAATATTCCGGTATGTGAAAATACCCCAAGGGAAAATAAATTCTATATTATGTTGGTCCTCAGGTTTAATATGAATTTGTTTATACCCTGAAAATCCATCCATGAAAGAAAAAAATTTACTTCCCGCACATTCATCGAGAATCTGATCAATGAAGGGTGTCGAGAAGTTGTCTTTGGGACATGCCTTGTTCAGGTCACGAAAATCCATGCATATGCAGATGGTTCCTTTCTTTTTATTCACAGGAACTATATTGGATACCCATTTAGTCAAGGGAACAGGGTAGATAAAGCCAACATTAAGCATTTTTTCTACCTCTTCCTTAATAGCAGATACCTTCCTAGGATTGACATCTCTAAGTCATTGTTGAACAGGCTTAACATACCGGTAGTTTTTAATCTCATGTTCAACAATTTGAGGGTTGATTCTTGGCATCTCTTCATATGACCAAGCGAATACATCTCGAAATTCCTTGAAGAGCTCAGTGTAGATCAAAATTTCTTTTGGTGAACAATATGCACTGATCTATACTTTTTCAACCTTACCATGGATATGAGAGATATCTATCATGATGGTAGGAGAGATACTCTCCATGTTTCCTTTGGTATAAATGTCATGTGTATCAAGTGGAACTATAGTGTGACAGACTATATTGCTCAAGGTAGATCTAAAATCATTTTGTTCGATTCTAGCAAGCTCTGGGAGAAAATAAGATCAATGATGCATATCATCCCAAGGCCTGTCAGAACCATTCATGGCCTCTATGATAGGTTCATCTGAAGGTAAAGTCTCATCAAGGCAGTCATGTGAACATGAAGAAAAATTGGCCCATATGGGCTTTAGAACGAGATCCTCCTCATCTGTCTGCGAGGTAACAAGATACGGATCGGTGGAAGAGTAAAGAACATCTTGATACTCAATCTCTGCTGCTGATAGTGGCATGACCATTCCAAAATGTGAATTCCCTTCACAAGACGTAGGCGAGGAAGGTAGGGTCCAAGGATCGTTAAAATAGGAAGTGAAGAAAGGAACGGACCTCTCTGACGAAGTATACCTATTGGACATGGCGTATATATGATGAATCGATGCCATGAAGTCAAAGTTACCCATAAGGGATGAACACATTCTGACACTGATATTCTCAGTTGTCAGTTAAGAATTGTCGATCATAGGGATCGACACTCCAATAGATGCATTGGGTCTAGCATACGCAAAATACAATTGGTAGATCGTCATGATATTCCCATCATGAAGAAAGCAAAGAGTGTGGAAGATGGATGATATGATTGCAGTCATAATGTAAGTCCATCTGCATGCTAGTAACAAGTTATAATCAAGGGGCACATCAACCACCTCTATCTTCTTCCCACCTAAATGGATCGGAAATGCAAGAAGAATAGCGTGAGGGAGAAAGGAATGACCATCAAAAGTAGTCAACATGGTCGGAGACTGAGAAAGGGTTGGAGAACCAAGGGATTTCCAATAGACCAGGCACATCACACATGTTGCAGTGCCTTCATCAACAACAGTATGCTTGATGGTATACTTTGAGTAACCCACGTGGATTTGGAATGCCACATGGTAAGGAAAGTGAGGCTTCACATCTGTGACATCAAACTTGATAAATTTTGAGCCATAAAGATCTAAATCTCCTAATGTAGATAGCAAGGAATTCATCTATGAAGAACACATCTAGAGTACCTCCAGAGTCGACATCTCAAAAGGGGTTTGACCTAGATCCAAAAAAATAGAGTAATTTTGGGTGGCTCTAGCATTAGGATTGTGGGTAGAGCACTTGAGTACTCCTTTCGGAATATGATGTGGGGGATATATTTTTTCAATCTCTAAGGGCATCTCCCAAGGAGGGGGAGACTCTAGACCAGGAACAGCCTATGGAGAATTGTAATCGCGAGACCAAGTGGCTATATTGACCTCAAATTTAAACATACTGATGCATAATCAGTCATTTTCTTGTGTCGATGGGTTTTTACTCCCACTCACCACATTTCTGGCATTTTAGAATCTCAAGGACAAGTGTTGATTATGTGGAAAAGAATTAGTCAGCACAATGGGCAATAGGGACAAAAGCCTCGTAGCTTCGACAAGTTTGGGGCATAAATGGGTAAGGTGGTCATCTATACAAATCTTGTAGGGAAACTTCACCTTCCTCCTTTCTTTCTTTCCCTCACCAACATTATTATTTGACTTCTCATTATTACCATTGTCCTTGGGTTTATTATTATTCTTCCCACCCTTATGATTATTACCACGTCCTTTCTTCTTATTCCCTCCTAGTTGTTGGTTACCATTCGGGTTGGTCGACAATTGGACAAAATGTACATCCATCAACTGAGTGGGAGTGGAGGACAAAGATTAAGCTGGCCCACCTACATACTATTTTAGAGACAACGCTTTCAAATGGCTAGTCACCGAGTCTACAAATTTCACATTGGCAGAGCCTACAATGCCATCAACATGAGGCTTGGAATTTTGTTTAGGGTCATAGTTTGACCTCGATGCATCTAGAAGAATCTCATATAACATCCCAGACTGAGCATATACAATATCTAACTGTTTGGCTTAAAAAATCGCTTCTTCCTCAGATGTAACCCCGAATGTAGAAACATCCTTCAAAATATAAGGATATAGATACTTAAGGAACCACTCTAGCAGGAATTCCGGGGGTATGTAGGCCTTGATCAACCTCTTCCATCTACACCACTCCTAGATTTGATCCGAGATATGAGTGGCCTTGTCCTGATGAAATGTCGACATAAGTTATATGCCAACATCGTAACGAACTAACAATTGGAAGTGGTTAAGGAAGACTAAAACCATCTGATTAAAAATTTTGTATGTCCCTCTAGTTAGCTCGATATACTATTTTTTGGAAACCCCTGTGAGGGTGTGTTGAAACAATCTTAACCGAATAGAATCATCATTAAGGGAATTCGAATAGTACCAAAGGTGAAAAGTGGTAACGTGATGACTAGGATCCTCATCGGTTTTACCCTTGAATTTTGGAATATTCAAAGGAAGCTTAGTGGGGAAGGGGGGCCATGTCGGATCATGACACATGGTTTAGTTCATTAACTTAGAAAATTATGGCAGATTGAGCATGGCCAAAAAAGGGAGACGAGGTTGCAGCATCTAGCCCCAAGCTCCCTGGAAATATTGTTGTTGGGCAATCACAACCCATCCAAGGTTCTGGTAAGCACCATGGCCCTGTCCAAGATTGTAATACCCTCCTTTGAACTGATTCATGAGGGGTTGGTTGGGCACCATTCCAGTAGGAATGTTATGATGAGGATTGTAAAAACTTCCCCCAGCCAGAGTAGCTCCAGGTTGGGGGTTTCCCAAGGTATGAAAATGACCTCCTCTGAGTGTAAATCTAGAGGATAAAGGTAGATTATTCATGCCAAATGTATTGGTCAGAATTGGTACAGAGGGGGTGGGTGTAAAGGATGGATCGTGAGAAGTAGCTTGTCCACCAAGTTGGTTACTCTATTCAGGAGCATTAGAACTAGGATTAGACCCGAGGTGAAAAGGAGGAAGGCCTCCAATTGTAGGAGTCATTTGTGGGACACGAGCACCACCAAACGAGAATGGCTTATGTGAAGGAGCCATTCCCCCATGTCCAATACTAGTATTCGTACTGGCCATAGGGACGGAGGATGAAAATTGCGATGTGAAATTCAACATACCATAAGAAAAAGGGATAGAGGCCATAGGGATGGACTGAATATTGTAACTCAATGAGTGACAAAGGGACCCAAACGGTGTCGTAGCTATAGGTTGAGTATTCGCTATAGGATAGAAAGGAGTGATGATAGGAACCTCCATCACTACAACCATAGTGGTTGAAGGTGTCGAAGGAGTATCATTAACTATAGTGGGTATGGGAGTTGAAGGAATCCCAATATATTTATGACTCGATTCAACACTCATCCTTGTATGATCATAAGTCTGATAAGTGGAGGTTTATGTACCACTTTGATAACTGTACACCTTTTAGAAGGAAAATACTCAAAATGCGGTGGTAACTGTAACAAGTGGCGAGACCTGCGAGGAAGTTGGTCTGGATCCACAATGAATCAAAACTTATGATATAAAAATAAAATACTAAGGCCAACTAGTAATCAAAGAGCACACCAAAATAAAATAATCACAAGGAAAATATGCACACAAATAGGATAAAGTGGATGAAAGGGGCCTCCCTCCCTAAAGTAGGTATGCCTCACCCAAGAGAGGCCTGAGACTCCCTATTAAAGATCGGAGGTATCAAAATCAGTTATAAGGGCCCTCATGGGCTTAACAACCATTCAGTCAGATCCCCTCGGAGAGGTAATCCTCCATAAAGGTTGTGTGTTTTCCAGTCCTTATCTGACCCAGATTACCTACAGAATAACCTCTGCAAGTAACCTATGTGGTACCTATGTCAAGAAACTATAAAACCATGACATAAATGATGCGGAAGTGAACAATCGTAAGTCAGGTCCACCATATGGGTAGGGTAACAAAGCCCAAAACATCGAAAGCACTACCTCTCACAAAGGTAAAGGTAATATGAATATCCCCGTATATGAATAGATCCCCATAAATATATATGGCGCTAAGAAGGCATTGGGGGGATATCCCCTCAACCAACCTCACATGACCTCCTGTTTAACTTCGGTGTAAGCGGAGCCTCCTAACGTTATCATTTATACAATGGATTTATCCACTCCCTTAGTTAGACACATATGTTGATTTAATATCCTTGGAGAAGTTTACTCACAAAATCTTATTCCAAGTCTCTAAATCCTAAGCTAGTTTGTGCGCCCTAGAAAATTAAATTATTACTAATCAATTTTAAATTATCAACATTGCTTTTAGTGGCCTTGCTTACTCAAAAGAGGTGTGTTCGTGAAACTAATGATTTTATGACTCAACAAGTAAAATAAATGAACATGAATAAAATGCAAAGTCGTAACTTTAATTCTCAATAAATGATATGCTTTTCAAAATGCAATTTTCAATTTAGTTCTGCAATTCCAAATAAGATGCAATCTTTCCTAACATGTACTAAGATTACTGATAAGGACTCAAAAGATCAAATGGAAACAATGTAAAATGCCTAATATTTTTGTATTTTCAATATGAAAGAATGAAAATGCAAGGGTTGAACAATAGCTTGATATAAAAACTCTACTATATGTAAACAAAGACAAACCAAGTAGGATATTAAGAAGAAAACACCCAGCCCAATATGCAAGGAAAATCAAATGAAAAGGATTATGAGAAAGGAACCGCCCAAAAATTCAACCAAAGAAAGGTTTCTTATCATTCCACAGACACTTAACAGTCATAAAAGAGACCCAAGAAGACTCAACAACCATCAAAACTTACCCAGCAAACATCTAACCCAGCAACCAAGTAGAAAAGGATGTTGTACGCGATTGTTCAGGAGAAAAGCATGTATATATGCCTCTTGAAGAAGGACAACACGCGTATGTACACTACTGTCAGGTAAAAACCCACGTACACGTGTTAAAACACAATCAGGCTAAGGAGAAAGATAAGAAACTCAGACTCAGAATGAACAGAGGTTGTCAAGAAGTCAGAAGAAAATAAAATCAATATAAATGATAGAAATCAAAGGATAAAAACACTCCAAACCCCAAAAAAGAAGATTTTATCCCCAGTATGGTCGCCAATTCTGTTACAAGGAAAATCTCTCTATGGCTAGGGGTAAACCACAAAAAATGAAAATGACTGCAAAAATCAACTCTAATCGTAGATATGCTATATAAACAAATATGCTAGCAAGACAAGATAAAAGGCCTACCTCGTCCAAATGTTCAATGAAGTCCACCATTGAGCACTTGACTCAAAGAAAGACACCTGCAAATTGTCCTCAACAACCAAGAAACGCAAGCATATGGTGATAATATTTAATGTTAGCACATTCAATAGAATAATACATCAACATTCATAACAAATACGCCCATGGAATAACAATTCAAATATTTGCAAGATATTAATTGGATGAGAAAAGTGTATTTCTATTGAAATGTAATCAGTAGAAGTGAATGAATTACAAACTTCCGTGTCGACACGGTTCGAAACTGAGAAACTAAGTCCCTTCCAGTTGGGCCTCCACCACTTCAATATTCCACCAAAGAGAAGATCATATAAGAGAGACAATGAGGTTCTCAATCAAGTAGGGAAGAGCTTGGGGGATGAACAATGTCTTCAGACTTAAAAGGACAAAGGGATGTAGACTCAATATGAAGTGAATAATTTCTCCAAAGTAAGTTTTCTCTCAAAATTGAATTATTCTCCTTTTTTTCTATAGCTCGGATTTGACCCATTTATATCCTTCAAGTGGAACTGAAGGGCCGAGTCAGAACGTTTCCAGTATATGGAAGGTCAAGGATCATGGATCTCATGACCTGACATGGAAGCCCGACACCATTTTTTAATTTTGAGCACAAAACCCAATGTACGCGGGCTGTAGTGGTGCGCTATATGTGGAAAATAATGTTTTTAGCTATGGGATTTGCAAAAAGGGACTTCAAGTCTTCATAGGGAAATGGAACAAGGCCTTCTAAGCAAATTTGCATAGGGTGAGGAAAATATTTCTATAAAAATTGGTGTCATATGATTGCCACAAAGTGTAGATCCTTAGTGGGGGTCTGGTAATGAGTTGGAATTCTCCTTTTGTGTGAAAGACTTGGAAATATGGATCATCAAAGGACTATGTAGTAGTGAAGGGATGTTTGAGCCCGGAAGGGTGAGTGCAACAAGGAAGAGGTAGCTTAAGAATGCATTTGACATGGTAATTAGAATCATGAGGGTATATCGGAAAGAACAATGAGATAAATTATTTACCAAAATATCTCTAAAGAATAGAGAAAAATATTTGCAACTAAAGTATGAAGACATGAATCAGGCACTTGAAAAGAAGAGCACCAAAAGGACAACAAGCTTCAACAACAAATGCATGGAGATTTTTGAAACTTTTTGAAGGTACATTGTATATAATGCACTGAGGATAGTTCATAAATAAGGCAGATGGGAATGTAATACCCCTAGGATGAACCCCAATGGTAAATGTACGTATGTTTTATAGGCTAGTATGCTAGGATGTTTTGGGCCAAAGTGCTTGTCTGATTATTAGGCTAAAGAGCCTAAATGCTAAAAGGCCAGGGGGGCTATCATTGTAATATGTAATCACTCATATTGTTAATAAAATACATCACTGCTACAAACCAAGTCAGAAGAAAGAGTATGGGGGGTATAAGACTCCACGAGAGGGAAAGAGGGATAAGAGATTAAGGAAAATGGGCTAAGTCAAGGTGGATTAAGTCCAAGTAATAAAATAATATTATTCCTAAAGTCCTAAGTATTATTTTATGTTATCCTAAGTTCCTAAAGGTTGGGGAACAAATCACAAGTGGGGAACAAGTTAGTTCTTTGTGTGCCAAGTGTCAAGTTAGGAATATCCATATATATAATTGAGAATTAGTGTAATTCTCATTCATTCACTCATTATTTCTTGGCCATGATTCTGGTTGGTTGTCCAACATTCTTACCAAGACTGGAGAGTGGATCTATGGATCTGTAGTGATCTTGTAAATCCTTGGTGGTATGGGTTTGAAGAGCTAGTTTGTCAAGCCCATGGAGCAATCCTCTCCAGGTGAGATAATTGTCGCAGAATAGGTTTTCCCTATACACTGGCCATGAGTTCCATAACTCTTTGAGTGCAACCTTGTGTTACAAGTGTCATATCACTTAGAGACTTCTTGGTCAGATTTTTGTTGAACTACGAAAGGGAAGTGGGACAACCAAAGGATTGTTGAGCAGAGAAGGGGTACACTTCCTGGGGTGGGACATGCTCAGGGGAATGAGAGGATATGAGGTGGAACTATTGTTAGTGTTGGTGTCATCATCCTTGTCTATTTTGTTGAGTGTTGTATGGCCTTAGTTGGATTGGTGAGAGAGCCTTTTCCCTAGTGGAGTCATAGCCCTGACTCAGGGGTGACCTAGTGTTGAGATATTATGAGCAATGAGGTCTATGGATGGGAGGAACACATGAGTTCTCCAACAAGTTGGTGATTACAACAAAAGATAAGTGCTCTTATGTGTATCTACATGTTGATTACTGTGTGTAATATATTTATTTATGGTTTCTATAATTATACATCATTTATGCATGGTTTATATATGTTGTAGAACTACATATTTTTCCATATCCATGAAATTTAATTAATTAAATGGTATCAGAGAGGTGAATTTATGTGTGGCATTTCCCATCTTGGAGCTAGGGATGCTACAAATGAGGCTCAATGTTTAGTCATGGTGGGTCTAAATAAGGATTCCTAGGGATACAAATGATCATAGCACGAGAACCAAATGGAAAATGGGATTATAAATAGGACACCCATGAAGGGTAGCCACTACCTCACAAGTTATGACATGTAATAAAGAGTAAGGATACTTTTGCAACTTGATGGGATTGAACCTAGGCATATTGATGGAAAAGTGATGGTTAATAATGAAAAGTTAGTGTTGTTCCAAGGGATTTTGTGGAAATCGTACCACTTTATAGTGTCCTTCTCTGACTTCCCATTACCCATATTTTCTCGTGTATTGGATCGTTTTTCCTAGGGATGACCATCCTTGCTATGCCCTTTTTTATAGGACTTAGAGCCACCTTTATTGTGCTTCTGTTGTGATGATTTTGCAAAACTGAAATCTTGCTTATTATTTTGCTTAAAATTTTGCTCGATCTAGACAACATGTGCAAAAAATGTTCAAGAAATCCATATATGTTTTGATGTACCTATGTAGGCCATTGTGGTACTATAGAACCAGGTGCTACTTGGAGTCTTTAATACCAAAATTTCTGCGAAAGCTATGGAAGATAATGGTGTACTCCGACACCATCTGGTCACTCGCCTAATGTGGATTTGTACAACTCATGTAATGGTAATTGTAGTTTCCAATAGGGTAGTATTGCTCCTAGAGGGCATCAACAAAAGTTTTCCAAGTGGGTTCTAGCCCAAAAGTTGTAGAGACATCTTCGACATGTTTCTCATAGTAAGTTTCCCACCAATATATGACATGGAGAAGAGATTTGAGCGTGAAGGTGATTTTTTCATCGTTAGACAAATTTTGGACAGAGAAATAACCCTCTAGAAAAATTAGACATTTTTCCAATGCGTCAACATCTATATAGTATTCAAATAAAGAAATACCAAATTTAATTTGTACCTTGAAAGGCATCACAACTTTGAAGTGACTGCTGGTTGAAGGAGACTCCATTTTCATTGGTAGCCATCGAAGGATTTGAATGAAATTATCCATCATCTCGTTCCTCTGTCGCACAAGGGATTCCTTAATAAATAGTTTGATGGGATCTCATTCTCCTTCATCTATATTTTAGTTTTCCATGGGAGGATGTTTGGGTCGATGGGAGTGTTCTTCCCCAAGCTCAACCAGTTCAAGACCCAACTCCCTATAACCTGACTTCATTGGGGACACGCACCGAGAAACAACAAAGAGGAAATTGCTTCGATGCCACTGATCCATATTATATTGAGAATGAAATGAGATACAAATGAAAATATATTAGATAACCTAGAAATATAATGAAATCCATATTCTACTGATGAATGGAATACAAAAGACTATAAAATTCAAAACACACAAACTAGCTAGAATGTTGGTAGCTTATCCATGAAGAAAGAGATGTGTCGGCTATGCTCATTCATAAAAACATGATTACAAAGAGACCAAAATTCATTTTAACATAAAGAATCAATGTGAAAACCCTAAACATCTGAAAACCTAACCCTAGAAGATGAAACACCAAAAGGTTTATGGGCCCCAATGTGTTTAGTTGATATATCAACTTTATGGGGTGTTACTTGTGCATAAGATCTCTTTTGGGTTGCTCGATAGTTGATAAGTACACATTTCAAATGGTCGAATAAATTTGTTTGGCAATTTACTGGGCACTACCACATCAAAAAGATGTCATTTAGGGACTCAAAATGACCCCAGAATTTTGGGACCCAAAAAACTATAGAAAAAATGCCAAGATGTGGAACCATTACGGATTAGTGGAACAAGTGGGTGACCACTTGTATCCACCTAGAGTATTCCTCCTCCCTGGGGAATAAATGGTCCCCATTATGTTAATTTCCTTGATCATATGGGGAAACTTTTGTTGAATCTCACTCATGGTGAGCCACATGCCTTGGTAAAAACGTTTCCCTACTTTGACGACCCAATAGAGTTGGATGTTATACTGGCGGGTGCCCTTCATCTTGGTTTCCATGATCTGATCCATTGTTTTCTAATCAATGCAGTCAGAATTTAGTTTTGCAGGGGCCAAGTGCTTGGCCATGTCCGAAGTGTCCATGAGAGGTGGAAAATATGGTCAAAGCAATTCCACATTAAATACGAGGTGCAATACAAGGAAATGGGTAATATGTATTTCGAAAACATTCTCATCCACAACCTTGGTGATGGTCTAAGGCCCATATCGAAGTGGGAGGAGCTTCTGATAGGGTCCTATGAGGCACCCTTTCTACAAATGAGACCATACCTTATATCCCACATAAAACTTGTGTTGTACCTTATGTTGATCATGGCATTTCTTGTACTTGGCATTAGATTTCTACATATAATCATGAAATTGTTGTTGGATGTGTTGGATTTGTTGAGCAAATTCGACTACTCGATTAGCCTCAGTTTGAGCATGGGAGGACTCTTCTTGTGAAAATGCAATGGTCTTAGGTATTTCAATGGGGGAAAATGGATAGAAACAGAAGCACACCTGAAAAGGGATATGACCAATAGATTTATGGAGGGCTTTGTTCTATCTATGTTGAACATAAGGAAGGATCTCATCCCATCTGTGTGGATGTTTGGGATTGTACATCCTCATGAGATGAGCAATCATCATGTTGACTACCTATGTTTTTCCAGCTTGGTCTACATCATCGACCATAGGATAGACTAGAAAGTACTCAAGAACCTACTATCTCGATCTGAAATAAAAGTCCATTGGATCCAAAAATGAAACCAAACATGCTCAAATAAGAAATTAACAGTGGCCTTGGATGTGATTCTCTTATTTCAGGGTGTAAAAAATTCCATATTAGAGAATCGATCAACGACCATGAAGACACATCCATTACCATCCTTGGATGAAGATAGACCAGACATGTAATCCATGGAAATGGAATCCCAAGGCCTCTCGAAAGTAGGCAGAGGGGTGTATAACCCCTATTTCTCAATGGTGGATTTTGCAATGGAGTAGGTAGTGCATGATATGATATACTTGTTGACATCTTGTTGGGTCTTCGACTAATAAAAATGATTTGTTAGTATCACCACTAATGTTTTGCATGCCAAAGTGTCCTATCACCCGATTGCAGTGATATTCTTGAATTAGCTTTGCATGCTCGCTTGAAGGAACAAATATATGGCTCAATTGGCATATCATTCCCTCCTAGAGATGAAAGCTTGAAACTATTTTGCTTGAGATGAATTTCTAATAGGTAGTAACAAAGTTAGAGTCACCATTGTATAGTTGTAGCCACTTGGAGGTACCCTTCCCAAGAGTTGAGAATTGTGGTTAGCACCATAACTGGGGGTCCAATGAGGCATTCTAAAACATAGTCGGTGCTTCCCTTCTTGTAATTGATGTTCAAGTGGAATTACTACAAGTGCATGGACTAGTTATGATGGTGGTCATTCTATAAATTCCCTTATGTCTGCATGAATTGTAGAGGCCTGTGATTAGTGTGGATGATTGTTTCCTTTCCTAGAATGTATTTCTTCCACTGTCGACATGATTGCACAATGGAGTACATCTCTTTGGCATAGGTGGGGTATCTATGAACAAAATCAAATAGTGTTTCACTATGATAAGCCACCAAATGCCCATGCTGAGTGAGGACTGCACTGATGGCATAATATGAATAATCTGTCTCAATTTCAAAGGGTTGTTGCAACTTTGACAAAATAAGGACTAATGTTGAGTAGAGGTGAAATTTCAAATCCTCAAATGATATTTTTTTTGTCATAGCCCAAAAACAATTGACCTTGGCTCCACCCTTGGTCACCTAGCTTAAGGCCCAAGCAATATGAAAGAACCCCAACAAAAACCTATAGTAGAAGTTAGAAAGTCCCAAGAAGCTACAGAGCTCGTTCAGTGTCTTTAGGGCCCACAAATCACAAATGATTTGTATCTTGACTAGATCCACATCCACACCCTAATCATCCATGATGTATCCAAGATATTTAATTACCTGCATGCTGAAGGAAAACTTCTCCAAATTGGCATATAACTTGTGTTGCCGCAAGGTTCCCAAGACATGTTGAATATGATTCAAATGTTCCTCCTATTGGATCATGCTGTCATTGATGCCAATGGTTTGATTGATTGATGTCAAAGGATTGATGTCAAGTGATTAAATGATTGATTGATGTCAATGGATTGATTGATAGGCTTGATGGATTGATGATTGATGTATATGTATTGTCCTTGATGAGAATGATAGATGTCAAGTGGAAACCAATTGATTGAAGATGTTATCATTGATATGATTCATAGATTAAGATGGATCAATAAGTTATCATTGATACATGATGAAGATAGATTATTTGATATATGATGCATAATTTGTTTGATGAAAAAATGACTTGTTATTTTTGTGTCATGGTACAAATGGATGAACTCCAAAGTGGTCCCCTTATGGTGAAATCCCTCATGGGAAGATGCTTTGCAGTTGAGTTATGGTTGATAGAACCCATTCTTGTATGTGGAATAAAAAGAATAAGATCAGTGAATTTGTCAGGTAAACTATCCTAGATGGATAGTGTTTGTCATACCATTTCCGGTGGTATGTGGAATGTCACATAACTCCTCACGGTTTGAGATTTATGGCCCTACAAAGTTGAAGGACCCCCATATGATGGCTTGAGGCCCCATTAGGTAAAAATAAGTCAAGGTGCTTGAGAAGGAAGAAACCATTATTTAAATGATAAAGTAAAGTGACAAAGTCAAGGTGGATTATTTAAATAATAAATAAAAGTGACAAAATCAATAAGGAATATTTAAATGATAAAGATTGGAGAACTTTATGTTTATGGAAAGTGGTTAACCCTAAAATAAGGAAAATAGGTTAAGTGACCTAGAAATGGGTTAAGTGACCTAGAGGATGAAAGTNTGTGGATCAATGGAGAGCTTCTTGTGAGATTATTCTTTTGGAGTATTGATGGAGAGCTTCTTGTGAGATTATTCTTTTGGAGTATTGATGGAGAGATTCTTGTGAGAGCTTCTTGTGACAACATCTTTGGTGTGGATCTCTTGAGCATGATTGAAGATCTATTCTGAGAAATAGAGTGTGAGGAAGATCTCATGGATGCATCAAAGTTTTGGCAATATCGGAGATCTTGACGGAAAAAGTCTCGGAGCTTCAAAAACCCTAGTTTCTGAGGTGTACCCAGGCTATAATGGGCCAGGGCACATACATATGCGGGTTGTAATGGACCAGGGCACGTACATACGTGGGTTGTATGAGTACAAGGTGTGTACAGTGGATAAAATCATGGAGAGTTGTGTTTGATTTGATGACTGGTAGTTGAAGACTGGAGCAGGTTCCAAATCTGCATTCTATGGGCTCAGATCTGTCATTGAGACACTGGTATGGTCACATTATTGTCTTGATGAATAGTATTTCTTGTTGTGTTGTGAGTGCTTAGGGAATTCTTGGTATGGCTACTGTGATGTGATTTATGTTGGTTGATGGAGTGAGCAGTAGTCCTGTGATTAAGTTGTGATATGATTGCTAAGATATACTAGTTTCTTATACATGTTTGAGTTAGCATTCATATTGATTGGTTGTGGAGCATGAGTAAGATATTGTAGATATTGGATGTGTTGTGACTGGCTGGTGGTCAGTTTGGATAGTGGAAGATAGAAGAAATTATTCTTGCAGGTTGTAGAGGATCTGAGTGTGTGATAAAAAGGATAAACCCTAATATCTCAGAAGGCACATGCAGGTTGTTGTATATATTGGCTGCATACATACGTGAGTTGTAGTGAGCAAGGGGGCGTACACACGCGGGCTGCACTACTGACAGGTCATGTACATGTTGCAGATTGATATATGTTGAGGATTTTTTCCTCATCTCAGTTGGTGTTGAGGGTGTAAGTTGAGTCTTACATTATAGATCTGGTGCTCTTGTAGAGTTGTACTCTATTCAGTTGTTGATGAAAAACCCCAAGGATTGTAATTTGTAATAAAAATAAAATTGTACATGCATCTTGTGTTCTTTTTGTTGCTTGTAGTGATGACTTATTGATGACCTATGTTGTTGATATATGTTCACATATAACTGGTTATAAATGATAGCAATGAGTAATAAGTAAATGTTGAATGCTAACTAATGAGTTTTGTGTAAGAGGGAAGTTTTGGTAAAAAGAGCCCCACACTCATTCACCCCCCCTCTAAGTGTGGTAGGTGTGTCCAACACCTCCCATGTTTTGCTAAAGATGATGATGTCATCCAGATATACGACCACAAAGGGGTTTTTGAATGGCCATAATATATCATCCATCATCTAAATGAATGTGGCCAGGGAATTAGTTAAGTTGAAAGGCATGGTGAACCACTCGATGAGACCTTCTTTAGACTTGAAGGTTGTATTCCATACATCAGTTTGCTCAATCAACACCTAGTGGTAGCCTAAATTCATATCAATCTTACTGAAGAATTTGGTTCCCTTGAGCTTATTTAAAAGATCATCAATCTAGGGGATTGGGTAACGGTTCTTGACTATGATATTTTTCAAGGCTCTATAATCAATGCAAAGTCACCATGTCCCATCCTTCTTCTGTAATAGAATAATTGGGCTCCTACAAGGAGAGGAGCTTGGTCTAATGTGGCCCTTCAAAATTAGCTCTTGGATTTGGTGTTTGATTTCTTCATTCTCTAGAATAGAGAACCTATACATAGGGCCATTGGGTAGAGAAGCACCGAGTTTCAAATCAATTGAGTTCTTTACCTAATAGTGGAAGGGAACCCTACTAGGTGAGGGAAATATATCTTTGTGTTATTCTACTATCATGTCCACCTGCTTCTATTGTGTAGAGAGACCTCGTGTATAGGTTTTGGAGGTTGCAGTGATATTTCATTTACCTCCTGACCAGGTCATAAAGAGGAAAAATATCTTAGTATGATAGATCACCTTTCTGCACTACTTCATGGATACTAAAGAGACTATAGTAGTTGGGACTAACTCTAGTACTCTGTAGAGTTGACCTACCAAAGTAACAATGACACTATGAGGCCTAGATTCATAAACAACATGACACTTACACATATATCGTTGTCCTAAAAGAACATAAAAAACTTCAAGTAGGGCACCATCACACAATACCTCATCTTTGAAAGGCTTGATTCCATAGTGCAGAAGACATTGTTGGCTGACGCGACTGTCTCATATCTGGATGGGCCAACTGAAGGTGTATGGATTAGGGTGTGACATTGTTGTTAGGTTCAACCTCTTGAAAACCTATGCTAATATTAGGTTCTTCTAGCTATTGATTTCAACAATGAAATGGAGTGGGGTCCCCTTCACCCACATATGTGAATGAAAGAGGCGATCCCCTTCTTGAGGCTCCTTTATTTCCTATGGCTGTAATTTTGTGGTGGAAATGGTGACATTGGGTTCCATGTCAATTATTCACTCTCCCCTATTTGTTTTTGAATCATATTCTGATATGACATCCGACTTTGAGGCTTTCATCTCAGCGACAAATGACTATTTGGATTGAAATTCATCAGCATGGTGCCAAGGTATTTTGTGGAACTCACATCACTTTCCAGTTTCCTTCTTTGAATTCCCATTACCCTTATTTTATTGTGTCTTGGACGTGTTTTCCTAGGGATGAACATCCTTGATTTGTATTTTTTTTTTGGAGTTAGAGAAACCTTTACCATGTTTATGCTGTGATGGGTTTGCAGAACTGAAATCCCACTTTTTTTTTTCTTGAACTTTTGCTTGATATTGACAACATATCGGTAAGAGAATCCTAGTGAGGATATCTCCATGAACTAGCATATCTATTTGGATGTACCTATGTAGGCCATTGTGGTATTTCAGAACTAGGTGTTGTTCAGAGTATAAAATACCCAAATTTATGCATAAGATATGGAATATGTTGGTGTACTCCGACATCGTCTAGTCTCTCTCCTAACACAGAGTTGTCCATCTCATGTACTGGTCACCATAGTTTCCAACATGGTAGTATTGCTCCATGAGGGCATCCGAAAAATCCTCCCAAGTGAGTTCTGACCCAAAAATTGCAGATGCGTCTCTAACATGTTTCTCTCAATAAGTTTTCCACCAATCTATGACATGGGGAAGGACTTTAAGGAGCGCGAAGGTGATTTTTTCACTGTTGGAAAATATTTGGATAGAGAAATAACCGTCTATTAGAGTTAACCATTTTTCCAAAGCATCAATGTCTACTTGGCCTTTAAATAAATAAATATCAAATTTAACTTGTATCTTGAAGGGCACTGCACCTTCGAAGTGATTGTTGGTTGAAGGAGCCTCCGTTGTCATTGGTAGTGGTCGAAGGATCTGGCTGAAATTATCCATAATCCCATTCCTCTGTCTCCCAAAGGATTCTTCAAGAAATAATTTGATAGGATATCCTACTCTTTCATATCTCTTTTGTTCTGCCATGGGAGGTTATTTGGGTTGGAAGGAGTGTTCTTCCCCAAGCTCAACCAGATCAAGACCTAACTTCTGATATCCTAACCTTGTTGGTGACATGCACCAAGAAATATAAAGAGAATATTTCTCTGATACCACTGATCTAGGTTATATTGAGAATGAAATGAGATATAAATGAAAAAATATCAAAGAATAAATAAATATAGTGAAATCCAGATTCTATTAATGAATGGAATACAAAATAATGTAAAATGCAAAGCACACAAACTAGCTAGAAAGGTGGTAGCTTATCCCTGAAGAAAGAGATGTGTCAGTTATGCTCATTTGTAAGAAGTTGATTACAAAGAGGTATAAAAGGACTTTTAACATAAATCATCAATGAGAAAACCCTAAAAATAAAAAAACGTAAACATGAAAGATGAAATCTCAAAAGGTTTGTGGGCCCCAATGTGGATAGTTGATACATAAACTTCCCGACAATGTTAATTTTGCATACGATCTTTGTTTTGGGTGCTCAATATCCCATTAGAAAGGTCTAGATGAGAATTACACATTCCAAATGGTCAAGTAGATACATTTGGAAATATATTGAGTGTTTTGATGTCCAAAAAACGTTGTTTAGGGCCTCAAAATGGCCCCAGAAGTTTGTTACCCAAAAAACTATAGAAAAACTACCAATATGTGGAACTATTTTGAATTAGTGGAATAGGTGGGTGGCCACTTGTATCCACCTTGATCATATTATTTGTCCACTCTCCACATACAACAGTCCCATAACTCAAGTTCTACTCCTGCAACAATTCCAATCCTCTAATTCTCTTCCCCACAACTTTCATAGCCCAAGGAATGTACCCCCTTCACTACTCACAGTACCTTAGGATATACATTCATTTATCAGGTGTTCTATTGTAGTTGGTTGGATGGAAATCTCTCATTTGGGGACTCTAGGAACTCTCAGCTACTTCAGGAGTGCTCACAATATCCTTTACAAGGCTCTTGAACCATTTCCTCAACAAGAAAACACACTATAGACTTACAACCCATTTATAAGAACTTAGGCGTATTTATCATCATAACACACAACCAAACAATGACTTTATTTAAGTAGAACATGGATGGTTCTCTTCCCAACACTCAGGTCCTCTCTTGATGCCCAAAAACTGCATGTAAAAACTATCTCCTTTTTGCATACGAATTTCCTTTCTTTCCCATTTCTTGCTTGACCCTCACTCTTCCTAAAGATGATTGTAATTATTCCCATGCTCTCCAATAACTATGGGATGTGACTCCTCATACCCACCCTCTTACATGAGTTCAATGAATCACTTTGGGAACACTCAATAACAATTCAGAAGGTTATACACAATGATAATATAAATATGGCATGTGGGTTTGGATTAATACCCATGCATAATCCCCCCTTGGACACCTCCCTCTTGTGGAATCATAGACGCCCATAATTTTGATCCCTATCACATCACAACCAATGATTTCTTTTTTTATTAATTAATTCAATGTACATAATATACAATTCATCCCTCGGACACATTAAATCAATATAGGGTCTTCATCCCAACACATCGACTCAACAGTCTAATTCACATTTATATAGTTACATTATAATTTGTAGGGAGTAAAACTAGGGATGCTACATTCCCCTCCCGCTTATCTTTGTACTGTCCTCAGTGCACAATACCATACAATGTACACACAATAAGAATTCTAGGCTCTCCAAACTTTAATCAATATATAGGCTCTTTGACCTAATATCACATAGGAATTTTAGCCTAAATACAATTATATAGGCATTTCAACCCCATAAAACATAAATACATAGGTTCTCCAGAACCAAAACATAGATACATAGGAAATCTGACCCTAAAACGTAGATACATAATCCATTGGAATTCTCCTAGAGCTAACTTGATTCCCCCCAACTCTCTTCCACTTGACCTACACAACTCAAGGAATGTATCCCCTTCACTACTCTAATTCCATCAAGATGTACCTTTCTTTTATTAGGGAAGACCCAAGAAATGTTCCCCCTTCATTGTCCTCAGTCCATCGAGCTACACCATTCATTTATTAGGGTCTCTCTGGCACAAGTAATTAGGATTCTCACTATTGGTAACTCAAGTGACTGACTTCTAGGAAAACTACCACGAAAAAAAGAATCAACAACCTTGTTGCTTCAGTGCAACTCACGCAATAGTTCACTCTTCAAGTCTGACAACCTGGTGCTTCAATAGTGGAACTCCCACATAATAGTTCACTCTTCAGGCCTGAAAACCTAGTTCTTTTGCAAATCTGATAACTTTCTTGTTGTTTTTGTACTCACCCTCTGGGATTAGGAATCTATTTCATGTTATATAGTTCTTCAAATGATCCATCATTTTCCAAGGTGTTCTTGTGCAAATGAATGCTAACTTGCTGCTAGAATTCCACTAGCAATCTATAAATTGTGGAAATCATTTCATTTGCATAATATGCATGCAGTACATATGAGACATCATCATACAATTTTCAATTATAAAATATTCAAATCTGTTTTATATAGCAAAACATAATTTCCCAAGAACAATTTTTTTGCTCATAATTGTTTGGCTCTTGCAATAGTGGGAATCAGTCTTCTTCATGGGTTTATACCATTTCCATGTCCAAGACCATTTTCCTGTAATTTCCTCAACTTTCATTCAACCAAACCAATTGTCAATATTCATGTACATTATCATTTCATTGCATCATTTGCAATCAGTGCATGAAGTGATTTTAAAATTATATTACTCTAAAATTCAATCACTTCCAACTATTGTTCATATTAATATGGAATGCAACCATCATTTATTTCTCATGCATGACCTAGCATGCCAATATTTTCATTATACAATCATAATTTACCAATACAAAACCAACGTGCCAATAGTCATGGCCACATCCACACAATGCATCCTTTCATTTACTCTAGAATACCACATATCCATGTCATGTATTCTACCACGATGAGTTGGAAGGTCTAGTCATTTCCTTAACACATTATCCAAACCCTTCCAAATTACTTGTTCAATTATTTGGTTACCTTCCTCTTCAACCCATACACAACACTAGGAACATGATCCCTTAGTGTTATTTAGTTTTAGAAAAGAGATAGTATTCCAAACATCGGTTATATCGGGGAAGACAAATATGCATTTGTATGGCACTATAACCTTTCCATATACAACCACAACATGTCCTAACACATGGTTCTATATTGGCATTCATTGTTATAACAAGAATAATGTCTCATGACTTGACTTGGTTATGATCTCATAACCAATATAACATTATATGCAATTAAATTTTACATAAATGCATTAAAGCATCAATAAAATTTGTATATTCAAGGCCCTCTACCTTTACATTGTTAAGGTTTAAGCTATTATTAGGTTTCTTTTCAATTCACTAGATAACCATAGCATAGATAGGATCACTAAGAAATACACAATCACAAGAGACACATCATTTATCCTGGGAAACCCTCATGGGGGAGAAAACCCAACAAAAACTTCCTTAATATAGATAGCAAATACAATGCCAAGAGATAACTCAAACAATACAGAAAGTCCTTTCCCAAGAATGCACCTCTCTCTCTCTCTTCCTTCTTCTCCAACTGCAGCTCCAAACTGGTGCTCTGATGAAAAAGTGAGTGAGTGAACAAATGAGGTGCTAGCCTCTCTTATTTATACAATCTAGCAGGCGCTGAACTAAGGTGTCTTTTCATTGGCAGGGCCAACTTCTCATTCTAGGTGGTTATAACCACTTTAATATATTTTGGGGTCGACTTCTCATTTAGCCTATTACAATTAGGGTTTGACCAATCTACAAAAGAGGATTTGGTCATTTACAATAACCGACATGATCAATCCACAAAAGGGGATTGATATAATGAATAATACATCAAGAATAAATAGAATACTCTTTGCAGTTACAATATTTTAGCACTCTCCCTTAACAAGAATGGTATTCTACAACAACATCGAGTGAGAGAGAGGACACCATCATCAGCAACATATTGGAACATTGACTGGTGTATCTATAAATCATCAGAAGTTTTTCTCATCATCAATATCATAATTCTCAACAGAGAGTTGGAATCATATCATCATCTGCAGCAACATGGATTAGTTTAAAAACTAATACATCATCATCACACCATGAGGTTGGTCACATTATCACAGCAAAAGGCTGGTACATCATCATAGCACGAGGTTGGCACATCATCAAAGCATGAGGTTGGCACATTATCACAGCACGAGGCTGGCACATCATCACAATAATTAAGATGACACATCATCACAACAATAAAGTTGGCACATCATGAGAACAATTAAGTTGGCACATTATCACAACAATTAAGTTGGCACATCATCACAGCAATTAAGCTGGCACATCATCATGACAATTAAGCTAGCATATCATCATAACAATTAAAGTGCCCAACAATGATGTGCCAGCTTAATTGTTATGATGATATGCT
>JASDQU010102579.1:392530-408079 GCA_032191745.1 Picea mariana | reverse complement strand
AGATGTGTCGGCTATGCTCATTCATAAAAACATGATTACAAAGAGACCAAAATTCATTTTAACATAAAGAATCAATGTGAAAACCCTAAACATCTGAAAACCTAACCCTAGAAGATGAAACACCAAAAGGTTTATGGGCCCCAATGTGTTTAGTTGATATATCAACTTTATGGGGCATTACTTTTGCATAAGATCTCTTTTGGGGTGCTCGATAGTTGATAAGTACACATTTCAAATGATCGAATAAATTTGTTTGGCAATTTACTAGGCACTACCACATCAAAAAGATGTCATTTAGGGACTCAAAATGACCCTAGAATTTTAGGACCCAAAAAACTATAGAAAAAATGCCAAGATGTGGAACCATTATAGATTAGTGGAACAGGTGGGTGGCCACTTGTATCCACCTGGAGTATTCCTCCTCCCTGGGGAATAAATGGTCCCCATTATGTTAATTTCCTCGATCATATGGGGAAACATTTGTTGAATCTCACTCATGGTGAGCCACATGCCTTGGTAAAAACGTTTCCCTACTTTGACGACCCGATAGAGTTGGATGTTATACTGGTGGGTTCCCTTCATCTTGGTTTCCATGATCTGATCCATTGTTTCCTAATCAATGCATTCAGGATTTAGTTTTGTAGGGGCCAAGTGCTTGGCCATGTCCGAAGTGTCCATGAGAGGTGGAAAATATGGTCAAAGAAGTTCCACATTAAATACGGGGTGCAATACAAGGAAAGGGGTAATATGTAATTCTAAAACATTCTCATCCATAACCTTGGTGATGGTCTAAGGCCCATATTGGAGTGGGAGGAGATTCTGATAGGGTCCTATGAGGCACCCTTTCTACAAATGAGACCATACCTTATATCCCACATAAAACTTGTGTGGTACCTGATGTTGATCATGGAATTTCTTGTACTTGGCATTAGATTTCTACATAATATCATGAAATTGTTGTTGGATGTGTTGGATTTGTTGAACAAATTCAACTACTCGATTAGCCTTAGTTTGAGCATGGGAGGACTCTTCTTGTGAAAATGCAATGGTCTTAGGTATTTCAATGGGGGGCAATGGATAGAAACAAAAGCACACCTGAAAAGGGATATGACCAATAGAGTTATGGAGGGATTTTTTCTATCTATGTTGAACATAAGGAAGGATCTCATCCTATGTGTGTGGATGTTTTGGATTGTACATCCTCATGAGATGAGAAATCATCATGTTGACTAACTATGTTTTTCCATCAGTCTGTGTGTGGAAGACATTCGATTTGGTCAACTTGGTCTCCATCATCGACCCTAAGCTAGACTAGAAAGTACTCAAGAACCTACTATCTCGATCTGAAATAAAAGTCCATGGGATCCAAAAATGAACCCAAACATGCTCAAATAAGAACTTAACAGTGGTCTTGGATGTGATGCTCTTATTGCGGGGTGTAAAAACTTCCATATTAGAGAATCAATCAACGACCATGAAGACACATCCATTACCATGCTTGGATGAAGGTAGACTAGACATGTAATCCATGGAAATGGAATCCCAAGGCCTCTTGGGAGTAGGCAGAGGGGTGTATAACCCCTATTTCTTAATGGTGTATTTTTCAATGGAGTAGGTAGTGCATGATATGATATACTTGTTGACATCTTGTTGGGTCTTCGACTAATAAAAATGATTTGTTAGTATCACCACTAATGTTTTGCATTCCAAAGTGTCCCATCACCCGATTGTAGTGATATTATTAAATTAGCTTTGCATGCTCGCTTGAAGGAATAAATATATGGCTCAATTGGCATATCATTCCCTCCTAGAGATGAAAGTTTGAAACTATTTTCCTTGAGATGAATTTCTAATAGGTAGTAACAAAGTTAGAGTCACCATTGTATAGTTGTATCCACTTGGAGGTACCCTTCCCAAGAGTTGAGAATTGTGGTTAGCACCACAACCGGGGGTCCAATGAGGCATTCTACAACATAGTTGGTGCTTCCCTTCTTGTAATTGATGTTTAAGTGGAATTACTACAAGTGCATGGACCAGTTATGATGGTGGTCATTCTATAAATTCCCTTATGTCTGCATGAATTGTAGAGGCCTGTGATTAGTGTGGATGATTGTTTCCTTTCCTAGAATGTATTTCTTCCACTGTCAACATGCTTGCACAATGGAGTACATCTCTTTGGCATAGGTGGGGTATATATGAAAAAAATCAGATAGTGTTTCACTATGATAAGCCACCAGATGCCCATGTTGAGTGAGGACTGCACTAATGGCATAATATGAAGAATTTGTCTCAATTTCAAATGGTTGTTGCAACTTTGACAAAATAAGGACTAATGTTGAGTAGAGGTGGAATTTCAAATCCTCAAATTATTTTTTTTTTGTCATAGCCCAAAAACAATTGATCTTGGCTCCACCCTTGGTCACCTAGCTTAAGGCCCAAGTGATATGAGAGAACCCCAAGAAAAACCTATAGTATAAGTTAGCAAATCCCAAGAAGCTACGGAGCTCGGTCAGTGTCTTTAGGGCCCACAAATAAAAAATGATTTGTATCTTGACTAGATCCACATGCACACCCTTATCATCCATAATATATCCAAGATATTTAATTACCTGCATGCTGAAGAAAAACTTCTCCAAATTGGCATATAACTTGTGTTGTCGCAGGGTTCCCAAGACATGTTGAATATGATTCAAATGTTCCTCCTATTGGATCATGTTGTCATTGATGCCAATGGTTTGATTGATTGATGTCAAAGGATTGATGTCAAGTGATTAAATGATTGATTGATGTCAATGGATTGATTGATATGCTTGATTGATTGATGATTGATGTATATGTATTGTCTTTGATGAGAATGATAGATGTCAAGTGGAAACCAATCGATTGAAGATGTTATCATTGATATGATTCATAGATGAAGATGGATCAATGAGTTGTCATTGATACATGATGAATATAGATTCTTTGATATATGATGCATAATTTGTTTGATGAAAAGATGACTCGTTATTTTTTTGTCATGGTACAAATGGATGAACTCCAAAGTGGTCCCCTTATGGTGAAATCCCTCACTGGAAGATGCTTTGCGGTTGAGTTATGGTTGATATAACCCATGCTTGTATGTGGAATAAAAATAATAATATCAGTGAATTTTTCAGTTAAACTATCCTAGATGGATAGTGCTTGTCATACCATTTCTGGTGGTATGTGGAATGTCACATAACTCCTCACGGTTTGAGATTTATGGCCCTATGAAATTGAAGTACCCCCATATGATGACTTGAAGCCCCATAAGGTAAAAAGAAGTCAAGGTGCTTGAGAAGGAAGAAACCATTATTTAAATGATAAAGTAAAGTGACAAAGTCAAGGTGGATTATTTAAATAATAAATAAAATTGACAAAATCAATAAGGAATATTTAAATGATAAAGATTGGAGAACTTTCTCTTTATGGAAAGTGGTTAACCCTAAAATAAGGAAAATAGGTTAAGTGACCTAGAAATGGGTTAAGTGACCTAGAGAATGAAAGTATAAATAAGATAGCAATGGTCTCCTATAAAATATCTTTTGTGTGGATCAATGGAGAGCTTCTTGTGAGATTATCCTTTTGGAGTATTGATGGAGAGCTTCTTGTGAGAGCTTCTTGTGAGGACATATTTGGTGTGGCTCTCTTGAGCATGATTGAAGATATATTCTGAGAAACAGAGCGTGAGGAAGATCTCATGGATGCATCAAAGTTTTGGCAATATCGGAGATCTTGATGGAAAAAGTCTCAGAGCTTCAAAAACCCTAGTTTCTGAGGTGTACCCAAGCTGTAATGGGCCAGGGCATGTACATATGTGGGTTGTAATGGACCAAGGCACGTACATACGTGGTTTGTATGAGTACAAGGCATGTACAGTGGATAAAATCATGGAGAGTTGTGTTTGATTTGATGACTAGTAGTTGAAGACTGAAGCAGGTTCTAGATCTGCATTCTATGGGCTCATATCTGTCACTAAGACACTGGTATGGTTACATTATTGTCTTGATGAATAGTATTTCTTGTTGTGTTATGAGTTCTTAGGGCATTCTTGGTATGGCTACTGTGATGTGATTTATGTTGGTTGATGGAGTGAGCAATACTCCTGTGATTAAGTTGAGATATGATTGCTATGATATACTAGTTTCTTATACATGTTTGAGTTAGCATTCATATTGATTGGTTGTGGAGCATGAGTAAGATATTGTAGATATTGGATGTGTTGTGACTGGCTGGTAGTCAATTTGGACAGTGGAAGATAGAAGAAATTATGCTTGCAGGTTGTAGAGGATCTAAGTGTGTGATAAAAAAGATAAACCCTAATATCTCAGAAGGCACATGAAGGTTGTTGTATATATTGGCCTCATACATACGTGAGTTATAGTGAGCCAGGGGGCGTACACACGCAGGTTGCACTACTGACAGGTCGTGTACCTGTTGCAGATTGATATATGTTGAGGATTTTTTCCTCATCTCAGTTGGTGTTGAGGGTGTAAGTTGAGTCTTACATTATAGATCTGGTTCTCTTGTAGAGTTGTACTCTATTCAGTTGTTGATGGAAAACCCCAAGGATTGTAGTCCATAATAAAAATAAAATTGTACATGCATCTTGTGTTCTTTTTGTTCCTTGTGGTGATGACTTATTAATGACCTATGTTGTTGATATATGTTCACATCTAACTGGTTATAAATGATAGCAATGAGTAATAAGTAAATGTTGAATGCTAACTAATGAGTTTTGTGTAAGAGAGAAGTTTTGGTAAAAAGAGCCCCACACTCATTCACCCACCCTCTAAGTATGGTAGGTGTGTCCATCACCTCCTGTGTTTTGCTAAAGATGATGATGTCATCTAGATATATGACCACAAAGGAGTTTTTGAATGGCCATAATATATCATCCATCATCTAAATGAATGTGGCCAGGGAATTAGTTAAGTCAAAAGGCATGATGAACCACTAGATGAGACCTTCTTTAGACTTGAAGGTTGTATTCCATACATAAGTTTTCTCAATCAACACCTAGTGGTAGCCTAAATTCATATCAATCTTACTGAAGAATTTGCTTCCCTTGAGCTTATTTAAAAGATCATCAATCTAGGGGATTGGGTATCGGTTCTTGACTATGATATTTTTCAAGGCTCTATAATCAATGCAAAGTCACCATGTCCCATCCTTCTTCTGTAATGGAATAATTGGGCTCCTGCAAGGAGAGGAGCTTAGTCTAATGTGGCCCTTCAAAATTAGCTCTTGGATTTGGTGTTTGATTTCTTCATTCTCTAAAATAGAGAACCTATACATAGGGCCATTGGGCGGAGAAGCACCGAGTTTCAAATCAATTGAGTTCTTTACCTAATAGTGGAAGGGAACCCTAGTAGGTGAGGGAAATATATCTCTGTGTTCTTCTACTATCGTTTCCACCTGCTTCTATTGTGTAGAGAGACCTCATGTATAGGTTTTGTCGGTTGCAGTGATATTTCACTTACCTCCTGACCAGGTCATAAAGAGGAAAAATATCTTAGTATGATAGATCACCTTTTTTCACTACTTCATGGATACTAAAGAGACCGTAGTAGTTGGGACTAACTCTAGTATTCTGTAGAGTTGACCTACCAAAGTAACAATGACACTACAAGGCCTAGATTCATAAACAACATGACACTTACACATATATCGTTGTCCTAAAAGAACATCAAAAAATTCAAGTGGGGAACCATCACACAATACCTCATCTTTGAAGGGCTTGATTCCATAGTGCAGAAGACATTGTTGGATGACG
Source organism: Picea mariana (assembly GCA_032191745.1). Lineage (NCBI taxonomy): Eukaryota > Viridiplantae > Streptophyta > Pinopsida > Pinales > Pinaceae > Picea > Picea mariana. Next base: position 402,282 of record JASDQU010102579.1, on the reverse strand, counting down.
TGACTGTCTCATATCTGGATGGGCCAAATGAAGGTGTATGGATGAGGGTGTGACATTGTTTTTAGGTTCAGCCTCTTGAAAACCTATGCTAATATTAGGTTCTTCTGGCTACTGATTTCAACAATGAAATGGAGTGGGGTCCCCTTCACCTACATATGTGAATGGAAGAGGCGATCCCCTTCTTGAGGATCCTTTATTTCCTATGGCTATAATTTTGTGGTGGAAATGGTGACATTGGGTTCCATGTCAATGATTCACTTTCCCCTATCTATTTCTGAATCATATTCTGATATGACATCCGACTTTGAGGCTTTCATCTCAACGACCAATGACTATTTGGATTGAAATTCATCAGCATGATGCCAAGGTATTTTTTGGAACTCACGTCACTTTCTAGTTTCCTTCTTTGAATTCCCATTACCCTTATTTTATTGTGTCTTGGACGTGTTTTCCTAGGGATGAACATCCTTGATTTGTATTTTTTTTTTGGAGTTAGAGAAACCTTTATCATGTTTATGCTGTGATGGGTTTGCAGAAATGAAATCCCACTTATTTTTTTTCTTGAACTTTTGCTTGATATTGACAACATATCGGTAAGAGAATCCTAGTGAGGATATCTCCATGAACTAGCATATCTATTTGGATGTACCTATGTAGGCCATTGTTGTATTTCAGAACTAGGTGTTGCTCAGAGTATTTAATACCCAAATTTATGCGTAAGATATGGAATATGTTGGTGTACTCCGATATCGTCTAGTCTCTCTCCTAACACAGAGTTGTCCATCTCATGTGTTGGTCACCATAGTTTCCAACATGGTAGTATTGCTCCTTGAGGGCATCCACAAAATCCTCCCAAGTGGGTTTTGACCCCAAAATTGCAGACGCGTCTCTAACATGTTTCTCTCAGTAAGTTTTCCACCAATCTATGACACGGGGAAGGACTTTAAGGAGCGCGAAGGTGATTTTTTCACTATTGGAAAATTTTTGGATAGAGAAATAACCATCTATCTGAGTTAACCATTTTTCCATAGCATCAGTGTCTACTTGGCCTTTAAATAAATAAATATAAAATTTAACTTGTATCTTGAAGGGCACCACGCCTTCAGAGTGATTGTTGGTTGAAGGAGCCTTCGTTGTCATTGGTAGTGGTCGAAGGATCTGGATGAAATTATCCATAATCCCATTCCTCTATCTCCCAAAGGATTCCTCAAGAAATAATTTGATAGGATATCCTACTCTTTCATATCTCTTTTGTTCTGTCATGGGAGGTTATTTGGGTTGGAAGGAGCGTTCTTCCCCAAGATCAACCAGATCAAGACCTAACTTCTGATATCCTAACCTTGTTGGTGACATGCACCGAGAAAAACAAAGAGAATATTTCTCTGATACCACTGATCCAGGTTATATTAAGAATGAAATGAGATACAAATGAAAAAATATCAGAGAATAAATAAATATAGTGAAATCCAGATTCTATTAATGAATGGAATACAAAATAATGTAAAATGCAAAGCACACAAACTAGCTAGAAAGGTGGTAGCTTATCCTTGAAGAAAGAGATGTGTCAGTTATGCTCATTTGTAAGAAGTTGATTACAAAGAGGTATAAAAGGACTTTTAACATAAAGCATCAATGAGAAAACCCTAAAAATCAAAAAACCTAACCACAGAAGATGAAATCTCAAAAGGTTTGTGGGCCCCAATGTGGATAGTTGATACATCAACTTCTCGACAATGTTAATTTTGCATACGATCTTTGTTTTGGGTGCTCAATATCCCAATAGAAAGGTCTAGCTGAGAATTACACATTCCAAATGGCTAAGTAGATACCTTTGAAAATATATTGAGTGTTGTGATGTCCAAAAAACATTGTTTAGGGCCTCAAAATGGCCCCAGAAGTTTTTTACCCAAAAAACTATAGAAAAACTACCAATATGTGGAACTATTTTGAATTAGTAGAACAGGTGGGTTGCCACCTGTATCCACCTTGATCATATTATTTTTCCACTCTCCACATACAACAGTCCCATAACTCAAGTTCTACTCCTGCAATAGTTCCAATCCTCTAATTCTCTTCCCCACAACTTTCATAGCCCAAGGAATGTACCCCCTTCACTACTCATAGTACCTTAGGATATACCATTCATTTATCAGGTGTTCTATTGTAGTTGGTTGGATGGAAATCTCTCTGTTGGGGACTCTAGGAACTCTCAGCTGCTTCAGGAGTGCTCAAAATATCCTTTACAAGGCTCTTGAACCATTTCCTCAACAAGAAAACACACTACAGAGTTACAACCCATTTATAAGAACTTAGGCGTATTTATCAGCATAACACATAGCCAAACAATGAATTTATTTAAGCAGAACATGGCTGGTTCTCTTCCCAACACTCAGGTCCTCTCTTGATGCCCAAAAACTGCATGTAAAAACTGTCTCCTTTTTGCATACGAATTTCCTTTCTTTCCCCTTTCTTGCTTGACCCTCACTCTTCCTAAAGATAATTGTAATTATTCCCATGCTCTCCAATAACTATGGGATGTGACTCCTCACACCCACCCTCTTACATGAGTTCAATGAATCACTTTGGGAACACTCAATAACAATTCAAAAGTTTATACACAATGATAATATAAATATGGCATGTGGGTTTGGATTAATACTCATGCATAATCCCCCCTTGGACACCTCCCTCTTGTGGAATCATAGACACCCATCATTTTGATCCCTATCACATCACAACTAGTGATTTCTTTTTTTATTAATTAATTCAATGTACATAATATACAATTCATCCCTTGGACACATTAAATCAATACAGGGTCTTTAGCCTATCACATCGACTCAACAGTCTAATTCACATTTATATAGTTACATTATAATTTGCAGGAAGTAAAATTAGGGATGTTACATTCCCCTCCCGCTTATCTTTGCACTGTCCTCAGTGCACAATACCATACAATGTACACACAATAAGAATGCCAGGCTCTCCAAACTTTAATCAACATATAGGCTCTTTGACCTAATATCACATAGGAATTTTAGCCTAAATATAATTATATAGGCATTTCAACCCCATAAAACATAAATACATAGGTTCTCCAGAACCAAAACATAGATACATAGGAAATCTGACCCTAAAACATAGATACATAATCCACTGGAATTCTCCTAGAGCTAACCTGATTCCCCCCAACTCTCTTCCACTTGACCTGCACAACTCAAGGAATGTATCCCCTTCACTACTCTAATTCCATCAAGATGTACCTTTCTTTTATTAGGGAAGACCCAAGGAATGTTCCCCCTTCATTGTTCTCAGTCCATCGAGCTACACCATTCATTTATTAGGGTCTCTCTGGCACAAGTAATTAGGATTCTCACTATTGGGAACTCAAGTGACTCACTTCTAGAAAAACTACCATGAAAAAAAGCATCAACAACCTTGTTTCTCCAGTGCAATTCACACAGTAGCTCACTCTTCAGGTCTAACAACCTGGTCCTTCGATAGTGGAACTCCCACATAATAGTTCACTCTTTAGGCCTGAAAACCTAGTTTTTTTGCAAACCTAATAACTCTTGTTGTTTTTGTACTCACCCTCTAGGATTAGGAATCTATTTCATGTTATATAGTTCCTCAAACGATCCATCATTTTCCAAGGTGTTCTTGTGCAAATGAATGCTAACTTGCTACTAGAATTCCACTAGCAATCTATAACTTGTGGAAATCATTTCATTTGCATCATATGCATGCAGTACATATGAGACATCATCATACAATTTTCAATTATAAAATATTCAAATCTGTTTTATATAGGAAAACATAATTTCCCAAGAACAATTTTTTTGCTCAAAATTGTTTGGCTCTTACAATAGTGGGAATCAGTGTTCTTCATGGGTTTATACCATTTCCATGTCCAAGACAATTTTCCTGTAATTTCCTCAACTTTCATTCAACCAAACCAATTGTCAATATTCATGTACATTATCATTTCATTGCATCATTTGCAATCAGTCCATGAAGTGATTTCAAAATTATATTACTCTAAAATTCAATCACTTCCAACTATTGTTCATATTAATATGGAATGAAACCATGATTATTTTCTCATGCATTACCTAGCATGCCAATATTTTCATTATACAATCATAATTTACCAACACAAAACCAACGTGCCAATAGTCATGGCCACATCCACACAGTGCATCCTTTCATTTACTCTAGAATACCACATATCCATGTCATGTATTCTACCACGATGAGTTGGAAGGTCTAGTCATTTCCTTAACACAGTATCCAAACCCTTCCAAATTACTTGTTCGATTATTTGGTTACCTTCCTCTTCAACCCATACACGACACTAGGAACATGATCCCTTAGTGTTATTTAGTGTTGGAAAAGAGATAGTATTCCAAACATCGGTTATATCGGGGAAGACAAATATGCATTTGTATGGCACTATAACCTTTCCATATACAACCACAACATGTCCTAACACATGGTTCTATATTGGCATTCATTGCTATAACAAGAATAATGTCTCATGACTCGACTTGGTTATGATCTCATAACCAATATAACATTATATGCAATTAAATTTTACATAAATGCATTAAAGCATCAATAAAATTTGTATATTCAGGGCCCTCTACCTTTACATTGTTAAGGTTTTAGCTATTATTAGGTTTCTTTTCAATTCACTATATAACCATAGCATAGATAGGATCACTAAGAAATACACAATCATAAGAGACACATCATTTATCCTGGGAAACCCTCATGGGGGAGAAAACCTAGCAAAAATTTCCTTAATATAGATAGCCAATACAATGCCAAGAGATAACTCAAACAATACAGAAATCCCTCTCCCAAGAATGCACCTCTCTCTCTCTCTCTTCCTTCTTCTCCAACTGCAGCTTCAAACTGGCACTCTGATGAACAAGTGAGTGAGTGAACAAATGAGGCACTAGCCTCTCTTATTTATACAATCTAGCAGGCGCTGAACTGAGGTGTCTTTTCATTAGCAGAGCCAACTTCTCATTCTAGGTGGTTATAGCCACTTTAATATATTTTGGGGTCGACTTCTCATTTAGCCTATTACAATTAGGGTTTGACCAATCTGCAAAAGAGGATTTGGTCATTTACAATACCTGACATGATCAATCCACAAAAGGGGATTGATATAATGAATAATACATCAACAATAAATAGAATACTCTTTGCAGTTACAATATTTTAACACTCTCCCTTAACAAGAAGGGTATTCTACAACAACATCGGGTGAGAGAGAGGACACCATCATTAGCAACATATTGGAACACTGACTGGTGTATCTATAAATCATCAGAAGTTTTTCTCATCATCAATATCATCATTCTCAACAGAGAGTTGGAATCGTATCATCATCTGCAACAACATGGATTAGTGTAAAAACTAATACATCATCATCACACCATGAGGCTGGTCACATCATGATAGCACAAGGCTAGTACATCATCACAGCACGAGGTTGGCACATCATCACAACACAAGGTTGGCACATCATCACAGCACGAGGCTGGCACATCATCACAACAATTAAGATGACACATCATCACAACAATAAATCTGACACATCATCACAACAATTAAGTTGGCACATCATCACAACAATTAAGTTGACACATCATCACAGCAATTAAGCTGGCACATCATCATGACAATTAAGCTGACATATCATAATAACAATTAAGCTGGCACATCATTGTTGAGCACTTTAATTGTCTAATTAAATAGATAATAAAGGTGTTCAATATAAATTGTCAAACCCAGGGAAGTTTTGTTATTGCAAGATAATTATGCACAGCCTATGCTAGATTATGGAAGAAAAATTATTCAAATTGTAGTAAGAATCCAAATTGAAAGGTTGAACTTTAACACAAGTTGCTGACACAGCTGGAGCTTCTACAGAATCGAAATCACATTTGCATAAATGAAATCCTGAACTGATGGGTGCATAAGAATCCTGGATTATCTAATCTATTCTAACTTTCTATTTTACTCTTGAAGAAAGAAACTATATGCTACTTGCTGAAAGGAGACCTACTTAACTGCAGAAAAGGAATTCACACTTTTGTTTTCAGAGATTAAATCTAATGCATAAAAGGAAAGAAATTCTCCAGCGATATCGAACAATTCACTCTAATTCTCATGAGACACACAGATGCGCATTAAACAGAAAAGAATTGACTGTAACAGTGGATATATGCTAGAAATGATAAACAGATCAATTATACAAATTAAAGAAGTTAATCTAAAACACCAAAACAGAGGGGAGTCTGTGAGGAAGGTGGGTTCTTTCCCTCTCAATGAATCCACTCGAAAATAGACTACAGTAGGTTAACGAAACTCAATCCACTTCTCTATTGATTCACCAAAAAGGTTCAGATACAATGTTCTCTTCTTCACTCTCTATTCACAGCTAAAATTCAATAGTAATGGTTACAAAGGCTCTGTTATTTAAAGGCAGAGTTATTTAGTTGAAAATGGACTCAAAAGAGCTTTGAGAATCAAATATTCTCAAGCTGTTTGTATGATATACAAAATCTGTTACAAAATCTGTTAAATGATCTTCATCATCAATGTGAACCAAAACGTGTAACAACCTTGAGGATCAGTCTTCATGATTCGAATTTTCATGAGGGACCAACTTCCAGGATCGGTGGATATCTATTGTAGCAGCTTCCAAAAAGAGTGCACAATTGTTGTAGTCGTGTAACAACATGCAGAGTTGGCACACAACTGTAACAACCTTGTGTAACAACAACGATCTTTCTTTAAGAATTGGTTGTTCTACACAATTTAATCATTAGTTTGAATATTCATGGGTAAAATATGAGAAACTCTACCAATCCAACATGTTAAAGTGAATAAAATATAAAAGGAATATTAATGATGTATACCCTGGGAAAAAGGGTCTTAGCAACAATTATTAGGTATTTAGCATAGAATTGGTAAGGTTGAATGAGAAAATGAGATGGTGAAAAAGGGACATTTCTGGGTCCTAACATGCCCCCCAACTGAAAACATTGCATGTCCTCATGCAAACCTAAATCAATCCCGACACTGAGTCTGAGTTAAGGAGGTGACTCATCCAGTGCAAAACTGCTAAGACGATCACTAAGTACCAGTATTGGAAAAACTTGTGTGTACCCCCAACATCTGTTATTTTCAAAAATCTGTCTATGTTGCTTTGTCTTTAAGAACATAAACAGTTTGAGTTGCTAGAGTCACGGCTGGTAAGTGTAACAGAGGTGTTTGTTTTAAAGCTACTGGTAAACCAACAGATGCTTTATGATGTCGATATCTCCTCTGGCTTACTAGTTCTTGTGGAACAGTAAGGTCACATTCTATTTTTACTGAGAAATTGGCTGGTTCCTCAACTTGTCCATTCATTGGTACTTTGACAATTTTATATCCTTCCTGAAAATAAATATCACCACATTGGTAGAACATGTGCTCTTCATTTTCCTTCATAACAGTTGCTACCTAAGCTAATACTCCCAAAGTTGAATTCCCTGAGTTCCTTTGTTGAGCAACCTTCAATTCCTTGGTTAGGGAATCTAACTGTGCTTTGAGGTGATCATTTTCTTTCCTTAGTTCAACAATCCTGGCATTCTCAATACTATGTATCTTCTTTTGAATCTGATAAAATAACTTAGCAAGTGGCACATCATCATTATCCTCTCTAGTTTATGTCACTAGTTCTTGTGTAACATTTACATCCAACATGACTGGTTCTTGTGTGACAGCCTCTTCCTGGTCAGCTAGTTCTTGTGTGACAACTAATTTCAAGGAAGAGGCTAGATCTTGTGTAACAGCCTCATTTTGAACAATTTAGGACAATGGGCAAAGAATGGGCACTTCTTTCTCTATATTTGTCCATCCAACTGCAGCTTCAACAAGTCTTGTTGACCTAGTTCTCTTTTTTGGTAAAGTAGATATAAAAATAGAAGATCTCCTTTTAGGTTTAGGAGAAGGAGGGTGTTCTTCGATAATCAAGCTAGAAGAAGGAGGGAGTTATTAAACAACCATACAAGGAGGAAATTCTGGGATGCTGGGGTCTGGTAATATTTGTACCTTGTCACCTGACGAATGATGTACAAAATTATCAAGCAAAGCCGATGATTCTGGTGCAACTCGTTGACATTCTGCCTACAAGGATGAAATAATGTCTTGGAATTCCTTGCACAAGGTGAAACCAGGAATTCATACCTCCATAAAATCATTTATCCTTTCACTTAGATTGGTATCATTGATATCAAAATCTAGAAGTGTCCAAGTATCAGCAAGATTAGGACACTCTGTCGCAAAAAATCTATCAATATCTTTCTGAGATTTCCTTCTAGATCGACGTTTTATTTTTGAGGCAATTCAGTGGCATTGACAGTAGGGGTTTGAGCAGTTGTTGCAGCGATAGAAGGATTCTGAGTTATTGTTGGCTCAACAGTAGAAGTAGTTGTCATGTTGTCAATTACAATGGGGGCCTGAACTTCTATTGCAATTAACTTTTCTACCCTAGTTCGCTTCCTCAGTAAAGTAGAAATAGGGGTAAGTGTTGCCCTTTTATTATCTTTAGGAGTAGGAGCGAGTTCTATAAAAACATTTGTTGCAGCCAAGGACTAAGGTTCGTGAGGCTCAATCACATCTATATGAATAGGGTTAAGCTATGTTGGATGAATATTGTTGAGGTGTTTCTGAGCTGTGTGAGGGGTGCTTATGATTTTTTGTTTGGTATTTGGAGTTGACTTACAAGGAATTGCAGTCGAGGTTTTAACTGTTGGTGCAGTTAAGGACACAGGGGTTGACTATTCTGGGTCGGCTGTAACAACAGGTGCAACAGTTGACTCGTCTAGGTTGGCTGTAATACTAGGTGAAAAAATGGGTTGTTCAGGGTTGGCTATGGTAGCAGGCATAGTAGATGGCACAAGTACTTCAGGTAATGGGTCATGAGGGAGTCCCATTCCTCTATGAATCAACAAGTCTATGAGTCTATGATTGGAAAGACAATTGATGGGGTGCTTGGATCATTTGACGAACTGAGCCATATTATTCAAAGACTAAAGAATATAATAAGGCATGTTGATTAATTTCTGATGTCTTAAATGGGATAGTATGATAAATTAAAAATATGAACAACTTGGTATCGTCCTTCATAGGTAATGTACATTTTCATAAATTATGTGACTTTCCCCCAGGGTGCTGGTAAGGAATTGACATCGACACCTCTGCCCTTGGTCTGCACATGCTCATCGTTCACAAGAAAATATTCCTCTGCTTTGGGAAGATGTTCTTTTCTGCTAAACCACCTATTTCCTATTATGGGAAATCCTATAACGGTAGCCACAGATTCCTCTGTCACTGGAAGTATCACCCCGTTCACTATTGAATACCCTTCTGTAGGATTTTGGCTGAACTCCAACACCTCTGCTTCGTTAAACCTCTGTAGCTTCTTGAAATAAGGAATCCATCTGGCCTGTAGAAAAAATTGGTAAACATCTAGGTGTAGCAGCAACGCATCCAGATTTTCTAGCTCATATCTCACAGTTCATCCTCCCATGACGTCATTTTGAGTCTTAACAGTCACAAAGGAGGAGAAACCAACACCTCACAAGAGTCACAACAATTTTGAACGAGGATTTCATAAAGAACAAAGTGTCTCAGTGAAAATAAGTGGGGTCAAAAAGGTGGCGTAGGTGTTTATAAAATGAGATCTTGAG
>JASDQU010102579.1:380042-391683 GCA_032191745.1 Picea mariana | reverse complement strand
CACTAAGTACCAGTATTAGAAAAACTTGTGTGTACCCCCAACATCTGTTATTTTCAAAAATTTGTCTGTGTTTCTTTGTCTTTAAGAACATAAATAGTTTGAGTTGTTGGAGTTACGGCTGGTAAGTGTAACAGAGGTGTTTGTTTTAAAGCTACTGGTAAACCAGCAGATGCTTTATGATGTCAATATCTCCTCTGGCTTACTGGTTCTTGTGGAACAGTAAGGTCACATTCTATTTTTACTGAGAATTTGGTTGGTTCCTCAACCTGTCCATTCATTGGTACTTTGAAAATTTTATATCCTTCCTGAAAATAAATATCACCACATTGGTAGCACATGTGCTCTTCATTTTCCTTCATAACAGTTGCTACCTAAGCTAATACTCCCAAAGTTGAATTCCCTGAGTTCTTTTGTTGAGCAACCTTCAATTCCTTGGTTAGGGAATCTAACTGTGCTTTGAGGTGGTCTTTTTCTTTCCTTAGTTCAGCAATCCTGGCATTCTCAATACCGTGTATCTTCTTTTCAATCTGAGAAATAAACTTAGCAAGTGGCACATCATCATTATCCTCTCTAGTTTATGTCACTAGTTCTTGTGTAACAGTTACATCTAGCACGACTGGTTCTTGTGTGACAACCTCTTCTTGGTCAGCTAGTTCTTGTGTGACAGCCTCTTCCTGGTCAGTTGGTTCTTGTGTGACAACTAACTTCGAGGAAGAGGCTAGTTCTTGTGTAACAGCCTCATTTTGAACAATTGAGGAAAGGGGGCAAAGAATGGGCACTGCTTTCTCTATATTTGTCCATCCAACTATAGCTTCAACAAGTCTTGTTGACCTAGTTCTCTTTTTTGGTAAAGTAGATATAAAAATAGAAGATCTCCTTTTAGGTTTAGGAGAAGGAGGGAGTTATTCAACAACCATACAAGGAGGAAATTATCGGATGTTGGGGTCTGGTAATATTTGTACCTCATCACCTGATGAATGATGTACAAAATCATCAAGCAAAGCTGATGATTCTGGTGCAACTCGTTGACATTCTGCCTGCAAGGATGAAATAATGTCTTGGAATTCCTTTCACAAGGTGAAACCAGGAATTCGTACCTCCATAAAATCAGTTAGCCTTTCACTTAGATTGGTATCATTGATATCAAAATCTAGAAGTGTCTGAGTATCAGCAAGATTAGGACACTCTGTCGCAACAAATCTATCAATATCTTTATGAGATGTCCTTCTAGATTGACGTTTTATTTTTGAGGCAATTCAGTGGCATTGATAGTAGGGGTTTGAGCGGTTGTTGCAGCGATGGAAGGATTCTGAGTTATTATTGGCTCAACAGTAGAAGTAGTTGTCATGTTGTCAGTTATAATGGGGGCCTGAACTTCTATTGCAATTAACTTTTCTGCCCTAGTTCGCTTCCTCGGTAAAGTAGAAATAGGGGTAAGAGTTGCCCTTTTCTTAGCTTTAGGAGTAGGAGCGAGTTCTGTAAAAACATTTGTTGCAAACAAGGACTAAGGCTCATGAGGCTCAATCACATCTATATGAATAGGGTTAAGCTATGTTGGATGAATACTGTTGAGGTGTTTATGAGATGTGTGAGGAGTGCTTCTGATTTTTCGTTTGGTATTTGGAGTTGCCTTATGGGGAATTGCATTCGAGGTTTTAATTGTTGGTGCAGTTAAGGACATAGGGGTTGATTGTTCTGGGTCGGCTATAACAACAGGTGCAACAATTGACTAGTCTAGGTTGGCTGTAATAGCAAGTACAAAAATGGGTTGTTCAGGGTTGGCTATGGCAGCAAGCATAGTAGATGGCACAGGTACTTTAGGTAATGGGTCATGAGGGAGTCCCATTCCTCTATGAATCAACAAGCCTATGAGTCTATGATTGGAAAGACAATTGATGGGGTGCTTGGATCATTTGACGAACTGAGCCATATTATTCAAAGACTAAAGAATATAATAAGGCATGTTGATTAATTTCTGATGTCTTAAATGGGATAGTATGATAAAGTCAGAAAAATAAACAACTTGGCATCGTCCTTTATAGGTAATGTACATTTTCATAAATTATGTGACTTTCCCCCAGGGTGCTGGTAAGGAATTGACATCAACACCTCGGCCCTTGGTCTGCACATGCTCATTGTTCATGAGAAAATCTTCCTCTGCTTTGGGAAGATGTGCTTTTCTTCTAAACCACCTATTTCCTGTTATGGGAAATCCTGTAACGGTAGCCACAGATTCCTCTGTCACTAGAATTATTACCCCGTTCACTATTGAATACCCTTCTATAGGATTTTGGATGAACTCCAACACCTCTGCTTCGTTAAACCTCTATAGATTCTTGAAATAAGGAATCCATCCAACCTGTAGAAAAAAATGGTAAACATCTGGGTGTAGCAGCAACGCATCTAGATTTTCCGGCTCATATCTCACAGTTGATCCTCCCATGACGTTGTTTTGAGTCTTAACAGTCACAAAGGAGAAGAAACCAACACCTCACCAGAGTCACAACAAGTTCGAATGAGGATTTCATAAAGAACAAAGTGTCTCAACGAAAATAAGCATGGTCGAAAAGGTGGCGTGGGTGTTTATAAAATGAGATCTTGAGATTATGTCGACATGGATGTCTTTCCTCCCCCAAACTAATTTGATTGGATCATGGTGCAATGAATTTAGGACAACCAGAAAATAGGCATTGAAACTTTCTTTCATATCTTACATCACTTGGGCATGTAGGTTTAGTAATTGTACCTCATAACTTACCACACGAACCGATCTGTCGAAGTAACTGCACTATCCAACCACCATTTGATATGTGTGGAATGGCTGTAATAATGAGAGATGGCTCTTGAACGTGAGAAATGATGATATGACAAGTGGAGCATAAGTGGATTCCTTTCTTCGGTTGAACAACTAGAATGTTGTGGATGTGGAGTTAAGCAATGATGAAGCGGCCCTTGTGGGACAGAGAGAGCATAAAGTAATTTTTGAAAAATGGAGGAAATCTTGACAAAACAACAATGTTTCCATATGTAGAAATGGCAGGAATTCTAAGAAAATATCCAAAAGGAATGATAGCAGTAAGTGTATCAGTAGATAATTTTGCCAGAATTGTGGCATTAGGTGTAACTGCATGCAAGGAAAAAGAGTCGGGAAAAGGTGTAACAGCATGGAAATCGGCCAAAAGGGTGTAACAACATGTAAATCGGCCAAAGGGTGTAACAGCATGTAAATCAGCCAAAAGGGTGTAACAACATGTAAATCGACAAAATGGGTGTAACAACATGTAAATCGGCCAAAAGGGTGTAACAGCATGTAAATCGGCTCGAACACAGAAATACTTAGTTTTTAGGAAGTTTTTCAAATTCCAAAAACTAATCCTTCGGCTCCTTCTGCTTTTTTCTACCTTGCATTTCATCAATCCATCTGCACACAAGTAACTGTCAGATACCCTTCCAGGCTGAATTTCATTAAGAAAAAACAAAAAACAAAAATTGCAAAAAAAAAAAAAAAAATCAAAAATTGCAGAGTTTATTTATATACAAGGTTTTATTTGAAAATGAACATTTCTAAGGATTAGAAGGGGAAGGAGCAACCTATGTTCCATCCAAAAAGTGGTAATCCGTATCATTTGTACATATGGATTTGAATTCTTCTTGAAAAGTGGACGTTGATACAGGCACAAGAGATGGCCATTTGCATATAATTGTGTGTTAGATCCATCAATAGTAATTAACCTGACTGTCCCATTGGGAAAAACAATTTCTACCTCGTAAGGTCCAAGCCATCATGTATGCAACTTGCCCTGAAATTCTTTAAAGCGCAAATCATACAACAGATCCCAATCTCCTTTTTGGAATAATTTCTTCTTGATGACTCGGACATGCCATTTTGTTCTTTGTTGTTGAACCATTGTGGTTTGATGAATAGCGTCCAAACACTTTTCATCAAGTTCATTGAGCTATTGCAGTCTGGCCTTCTGTTCCATAGTCAAGTCGAGGTTGACTTTTGATGGAGTTCTTGAGGTTTTGATTTCAAATTCAAAGGGAAAAACAGGGCTCTTTCCATATACCAGCTCATAAGGAGAAAAACAAGTTGTGTTCCTCCAAAGAGTTCGATAAGCCCATAGAGATTCATGCAATTTGTCATACCAATCCCCATGATGTTCCCTCACTGTCTTAGTAAGAATAGCTTCTATGACTTTGTTGGTACTTTCCACCTAGCCATTACCTTCTGGATGGTATGGAGAAGTTGTTCTATGTAAAACATGATATTTGTTGATTAGGGATTCAAACTTATGTGGTGTGAAAGGCGGTCCTCCATCAGTTATTAATTCTCTGGGAATTTCAAACCTAACAAAGATATCTTCAAACAAGAATGCTAAGACAGATTCCTCTAAGGACCCGATGAGTGCTTTTGCCTCCACCCACTTGGTCATGTAATATGTATAGACCAATATATAGACTTTCTGATTAGAAGGTGGGTTAATGGGCCCTACAAAGTCCATGGCCCATCTCTCAAAAAGCTCTAACACTACTTGAGGCTGGAGAGGCATCTCATCCCTATTATTTGGCTGACCCATTCATTGGCAACTGTCACAGGCCTAGACATACTTCTTGGCATCTTGAAATATGGTGGGCCAAAAATAGCCCATCCTTAAAATTTTATGCCCAGTCCTTTTATCAGCAAAATGACCCCCACAAGGGCCATCATGGAAAGCTTTGAGAAGATCATAAACTTCATCATCTCTCACACATCTCCTAATTTCTTGATCCAGGCCTGTGTAGAAAAGGTATCCCTCTATCCAACTATACCAAGCACTCTTCTGAATGATTTTCCTTATTTCTCTTGGAGATAGATGTGGAGGTACCTTCCCTACAACCAAATAATTAGCAATGTCTACATACCAAGGTGAGTGAGAAGATACTGCAAAAAAATGTTTATCTGGAAAATAATCATCTACTAGTGAATTATCATCATTTACATGTAATCTTGAGAGAAAATCAGCAACCACATTTTCTTTTCCTGGTCTATCTACTATAGTGATATCAAATTCTTGTAGTAGTAACAACCATCTTGTTACTCTGGCATTAGTGATAGGTTTATTCATCATATATTTAATTGTTGTATGATCAGTATGAATAAAAGTAGGATAACCAGTGACATAATGCCTGAATTTATTGATTGCATAAACTACTGCCAAGAATTCTCATTCAGTAACTGTATAATTTAACTCAACAGGAGCCATGTTCTTGTTGATATTTTAGATAGCATAGGGTTATTTGTCCTCTTGTTTCCCTAGTACTACACCAATTGTAGTGTCTGAGGCATCTAGAGAAATGTGAAAAGGCAAAGCCCAATTGGGCCCTCTCAAAGTGGGAGCTGTGGATAATTTCTGTTTCAGATCTGCAAAAGAAAATTTCCAATTGTCAGTCCAACGAAAGTAAACATCTTTTGTTAATAGGAAAAACAAGGGAGAGGCAAGTTTGGAAATTTTTTTAATGAATCTCCTGTAATATCTAGCATGCCCTAAAAAAATTCTTACCTCTTTCTGAGTTGATGGAGTTGGAATGTCCAAAATTATTTGGATTTTGGTTGGGTCTACCTAAATTCCTGCATAAGAAATGAAGTGTCCCAGCACCACACCTTCGCTCATCATCATATGGCATTTTTCTGTGCTTAAAGAAAGATGAGACTGTATACATATTTTGAGCACTTTTTCCAGATTAGTCAGAGCTTCATCAAAATCAATACCATAAGGTATAAAATCATCCATGAATATCTCCATACAGTCATACACCATATCAGAGAAAATACCAATCACAACTCTCTAGAAGGTGGTTGGTGCATTACACAAGCCAAATGGGAGAACCTTGTAGACAAATGTACCCTAAGGGCTGGTAAAGGTGGTCTTATCTTGGTCTTGGGGAGCAATTTTTATCTGGTTATAGCCATTGAATCCATTTAGGAAAGAGAAAAAAAAAATCCAGCTAGGTTGTCTAGAACCTAATAAATAAATGGCAGAGGGAAATTATCCTTCTGCGTGGCCTTATTCAGGGATCTATAGCCCACACACACTCTCCACTTACCATTCTTTTTAGGTACAATAACCAATGGTGAAACCCACTCACTGTCTGATATAGGATAGATGAATCCAGCATTGAGAAGTTTCTGGAGTTCCTCCTTAACTATTTATTTAAGATTAGGGTTCATCCTCCTTTGGGGTTGGAAAAGGGGTCGGAATTCTTCTTTGATGTATATATGGTGGGTGCATAGTTCAGAGAAAATTCCTTTCATATCCATGTAATCCCAAGAAAATGCTTCCTTATTTTCAATCAGTAACTTTATCAATCGGCGAGTTTCAACAATAGATCAATCGGGATGGATGTTCAAGGTCTTTCTAGGTTCGATTTCTACAACAATGCTCTTAGAACTGACTTTAGGAAATAATTCGGTTGTTTTTGTTTCATCATTTGTTGTTACAACATTTTTTGTTACAGCTGAAATGATTTGATTTACAACAGTTTTAGAGAACATTTCTGGGCTCATCTCTTCCTGGGCAATAGGGTCGAAGATTCTAGTCAATCGGTGGTGCGTGTTCTATGTAACAGCAGAGGGGTCACAGATAAAGAAGTTGATTAACTGATCCTCTGTATCATCCTTGAAACTTAGGGCTTTTCCTATGGTTAACACAGGCAGAGAACTTTTATCCTCAATGTCCATCCATAAAGAATTTTCGAGTTCCATATTAGGTGTAGCATGAGGATACAATGTAATTTTTTTTGTTTCATAACCATCAGATATGGTCATGGAACCAGATCTACAACCAATGAAATCATCAGTTGTAGCTAACCACAATCTTCCTATAATTAGAGGATGGCTCCCCAGATGGGTTTTGGGTTGCAAAATGACAAAATCAGTAGGATACTCCCATGAATCAACTGAAATGACTAAATCATTGATTACTCCTTCTGGTTTGATGGTGGAATGATTAGCTAATTATAAAACAGTAGGAGTAGGTCGAACTTGCATTCTGAGTTGCAACAATTGTGTAGTTTCTATTGGCATAATATTAATTGTTTCCCCTAAGTCAACTAACACATGGGGAATAGGTTTCTGTCCAATTTTGAGAGTGACTGTAGGGTTTCATGGGTCACCATATTTAATAGGTGGGGTTTTTCCTAAAATCAGTTCAGACAAGTCCCCCACTACATGCACTATGAGGGGGTCCCTAGGTTTCCTTCCAGGTCTTCTGATATAGAGATCTCTCACAGTCTTGGCATAAATAGGGACATCTCTAATCACTTGCAATAGTGGAATGTTAACATGTAGGTTTTGCAATTCTCCTAAGAGATTGAAGGATGGCAATTCCACAATTTTGGTAATTTCCAGTCTTTTAGGGAATGGGGGATCTATTGATTCTTTAATAGGTTGGTCAATTTCTTCTATATCAGCAGATGGTTTTTCCCCCGATTCCTTGTCCGATTCTGAATATGGTGCATCTTCAATTATGGTCTCGACTATTCTCCCTGATCTTAATTTTATCTCATCACAAGGCATAGGAGTAATAGATAGAGCTGGCACATTGTATATATCAATATTCTGAATGGCCTTATTATTTGGGTTTTGGTTAAGTTTCACAGGCATCTAAGGTTGTAAGGGAGGATTGTTCTGCGGGGCATTGGGAGGTAATTGTGGTTGTTATTGTTGATACTGGGGTTGGAACTAATGTTGATAGAGTTTCAGTTGATGGTTTTGATAGCTAAGTTGTTGTTGAGGGCCTCTCCAATATGGGTTTCATTGCCCATGGTGACTTTGTTGTTGGTGCATAGGTAACCATGCATTGGGATCCTAATAAGGAAGGAGAATTTGATTTGGAGGGGGAGCATTCATTTGGCCATAGGGTAGCTAATTGTTCCAATAATTAAGTGTTGTAGGAGAGAATTGAGAGTTCATACCTCGGCCTCTTGGTTCCCATTGTCTTCTTTGTGTAATTAGATAGGCAGCCTCTGCTTCCTCAGTAGTCTCCTTCATTGATGCTTTTACACCTAGTAAAGAGGGTCATTTGTCAGTAGGATGATCCAATTCACAAATAAGACATACCTGAATGCTATTCAGTGGGCACTCCCTTTTTAGATGTTTGTCTCTACACTTTGGACAGAAAATGGACAATGCCTTTTTTTCTTCTGAGTGTTTTTGTTTAATCTAGAGAGTATCAATTTGTGAAGCAAAAGAGTTAATCATTTCTATTTTGAAATATTCTAATAGATTATCTATTTGTGCTCTTGTTGCCCCTCCATTGGCTGATTTATGTACCCTTGAAAAAGTGGTATCCTTAGATATATCTCCCTTGCCAAGCATATTCAGCATGTCTAAACAACCATCTCTAACCCCTTTTAGAAAAATAGTTTTTAGAATGTCCTTACTCACATCCGGAAGTCCAGACCTTTGTAGATAGTACTGAAGTCGCTCTACAAAATCTTTGAGGGTCTCATCCTCTTTCTAAGACATCTTTAACAGTTCCTCCCTCCGTTCCCTTGTTCGACAATAGTCTTGGTACTTGTTCAAGAAAAGTTGCCTCATCTGTACCCATGTTGAGATATTCTCTCTTCCAAGGCTCATGAACCATCTTAATGCATTTCCCTTCAATGTGGTTGGAAACAGTTTAAGTTTCTGCGCAGTAGTAGTGTAGTCATAGCTTCTACACAGAATATCAAATTCAAACAGAAACTCATCCGGATCCTTAGTAGAAAATCCATGGAAATTTGGTAGGGATGAAAGAGGTATGTTGTTCATAGTATCTATCCCCCTTGTAGAAATATTAGTAATAGTAAAAACCAGGGTAGAGATAGTATTTTCATCATTTACCTGATCTTCATTGTTTTGTGGATCCTCTCGGTTGAACTCCTCTTCATTATCTCCTTGATTTTCCATGGTTTCTCTCTCTCTCCACTCAATACAATAAGCGCCCCACTCCTCCTTAGTGACTATCTGATTATTAATTTGATAAACAGCTTATTTTGGCCTTTCTCTTGGCTGAGCTATACTTCCTCGATCTTCAATATTCTCCAGTGTTTCTTGTTGATTTGTTGGTGACAAAATTTTAGCTTCATCCCTTGATAAAAGTGATGTTTCAAACTGGGGCAATTCTGGTGACTGAGGAATTTGTCTCCTTTGATGATTTGAAGGGCGGAAGATAGATCATGAAGAAGAATCTGCTCTGGCTATAATCTCATCAACAAAGGTTGGTCTTCCCAATGCAGGGTTCCTTCCTCCACGCCCTCTGGTACCTGTAGGGTTATTATTTCTGGGAATACATCCTCTTGTTCCTCGATTCATGCAAACTATACATTCCTAAGAGAATAAAACTAATGTGCTTACAAAAATCTATAATTATCTTCCCCGACAACAACGCCAAAATGTTGGGCACTTTAATTGTCTAATTAAATAGATAATTAAGGTGTTCAATATAAATTGCCAAACCCAAGGAAGTTTTGTTATTGCAAGATAATTGTGCACAATCTATGCTAGATTATGGAAGCAGCATTATTCAAATTGTAGTAAGAAACCAAATTGAAAGGTTGAACTTTAACACAAGTTGTTGACACAGATGGAGCTTCTACAGAATCGAAATCACACTTGCATAAATGAAATCTTGAACTGATGGGTGCATAAGAATCCTGGATTATCTAATCTATTCTAAATTTTTATTTTACTCTTGCAGAAAGAAACTCTGTGCTACTTGTTGAAAGGAGACCTACTTAACTGCAGAAAAGGAATTCACACTTTTGTTTTCAGATATTAAATCTAATGCAGGAAAGGAAACCAATTCTCTAGCGGTATCGAACAATTTACTCTAATTCTCATGAGACATACAGATGTGCATTAAACAGACAAGAACTGACTATAACAGCAAATATATGCTAGAAATGCTAAATAGATCAATTATCCAAATTAAAGCAGTTAATCTAAAACAAAAAAAACAGAGGGGAGTCTGTGAGGAAGGTGGTCTCTTTCCCTCTCACTAAATCCACTCAAAAATAGACTACAATAGGTTAACAAAACTCAATCCACTTCTTTATTGATTCGCCAAAAAGGTTCAGATACAATGTTCTCTTCTTCACTCTCTATTCACAGCTAAAATTCGGTAGTAATGATTACAAAGGCTATGTTATTTAAAGGCAGAGTTATTCAGTTGAAAATGGACTGAGAACAGCTTTGAGAATCGAAGATTCTCAAGCTATTCGTATGATATACAAAATTTGTTACAAAATCTGTTAAATGAGCTTCATCATCAATGTGAACCAAAACGTGTAACAGCCTTGAGGATCAGTCTTCATGATTCGAATTTGCATGAGGGACCAACTTCTAGGATCGGTGGATATCTGTTGTAGCAGGTGTAGTGGCTTCCAAAACGAGTGCGCAATTGTTGTAGTCATGTAACAACATGCAGAGTTGGCGCACAACTATAACATCCTTGTGTAACAGCAACGATCTTTCTTTAAGACTTGTTTTTTCTGCACATTTTAATCATTAGTTTGAATATTCATGGGTAAAATATGAGAAACGCTACCAATCCAACATGTTAGAGTGAATAAAATATAAAAGCAAGATTAATGATGTATACCTTGTGAAAAAGGGTCTTAGCAACAATTATTAGGCATTTAGCATATAATTGGTAAGGTTGAATGAGCAAAAGAGATGGTGAGAAAGGGACATTTCTGGGTCCTAACAATCATCACAACAATTAAGTTGGAACATCATCAAAACAATTAAGCTGGCACATCATCAGCATGAAAATGGAATCACAGCACTAGGATGGTAACACAACACTACTCCCCCTTTAGAGGGAGGTCCTTTATACCAAGAATATCTCAAAAGTGCTCAAACTTTACACGATATAGAGGCTTGGTCAACACATCAACAACCTATTCATTCATGCTAACATATTGGAGCTTTATGGCTCCTCTCTGCACCATGTCATGGATGTAGTGATATCAGATCTCTATGTGTTTTGACTTGTCATGAAATACAGGATTATCTGTCATCTTTATGTAGCTCTTGTTATCACATAGGATCACGGTTGCTTCCATCTCTAGGTCGAATAGACATGTCAACAAATTCCAAAGCCATATGGCTTCACAACTAGCAGAACATGCAGCAATGTATTATGCTTCTGTTGTGCTGAGAGCAATGCTCGATTGCTTCCTGCTTTGCCATGAGATCATGCTTGACCCTAGACTGAAACAACATCCTGAAGTGCTCTTCTTGTCAAAGACACTTCCAGCCCAATCTAAATCAGTGTACCCACTCAGTCTGAAGTCATGATCTCCATCATAACTGAGACCACAATCTATTGTACCCTTAAGGTACCTCATCACATGTTTTGCAACAACTAGGTGAACATGTTTTGGCTCTACCAGAAACTAACTCAAGGTGTTCACAACAAAATAGATATTTGTTCTGGTGTTCATCAGATCCATCAATGATCCAATGATCTGTCTATACAACTTAACATCAATCAATTCTGACAAAGTGTTGACCAGGAGCTTCAACTTGGTTTCCATGGGTGTATTCATGGACTTGCACTCCAACATATCAAATCTCTTCAGGATTTCAACTGCATACTTCCCTTGGTTAAGGAAT
>JASDQU010102579.1:331475-355273 GCA_032191745.1 Picea mariana | reverse complement strand
TACTGTTGACAACAATCTCTACATTAAGTCTGAAGGTGATAATTTACTAGTTGTTCTGGTTTATGTAGATGATATTATTTTTGGTTGTACTAATGAATCATCTGTCCAGTGGTTTGCTAACTCTATGCAAATAGAGTTTGAGTTGTCCATGATAGGAGAACTATCATATTTTCTTGGCTTACAAGTAAAACAGAGTTCTGTAGGAATATTTATCTCTCAAGAAAAATATTTGAAAGAGATGTTAAAGAAATTTCAAATAGAGGATTCCTCTCCTATTAGTACACCTATGGTGGTTGGTTGCAAGCTGAGTAAAGATGATATCTCACCTGATGTTGATCAAAGGTCATATTTCTCTATGATAGGCAGTCTTCTATACATCACAACATCCCGTCCTGATATAATGCAAGTTGTTGGAATGGTAGGTCATTATCAGTCTACTCCTAAACAAAGTCATTTGGTAGCTGTCAAAAGGATATTTAAATACTTGAAGGGAACAATGACTTATGGTCTGTGGTATCCTAGAAATCAGAATTTCCAGTTAACTGCTTATTCAGATGCAGATTGGGCAAACTGTGTTGATGAGAGAAAAAACACCAGTGGAGGAGCATTCTTTCTGGGTGACTCATTAGTTGCATGGCTTACTAAAAAGCAAGGATCCATTTCATTATCAACTACAGAGGCAGAATACATTGTTGCTACTACTTGCTGCACACAAATTTTATGGATGATACAAACTCTTGCAGATTTGAAGGTAACTTACACTGATCCCATTCCAATTCACTGTGATAACACCAGTGCCATTAGTGTCTCCAAAAATCTTGTTCTTCATTCCAAGACTAAGCATATTCCAATAAAGTACCATTTTCTTAGAGAACAAGTTACAAACATAATTGGTCAACTGAATTATATACCTTCTACAAAACAAATTGCAGATATATTTACAAAACCATTAGTAGCAACCCCTTTTGGATATATTTGTCAAAAGTTGGGGGTTATAATTTCTTGTGTCTAATCTATAACCTGGTCAGGGGGAGTACTTATTTAATATCTGGTGTATTTCCAAGATGCTCATAGTTGACAGGGGGAGTATATTTTGCAACAGCTTAGGGAGAGCATGTTTCTTCATTGACATTGATGTCAAAGGGGGAGAAAAGAATCCAGGAGGAGAGTCCAAATGGATGTGGGTGCTTGTGTTGCCATCAATGCCAAAGGGGGGAGAATGTTGGAAAATATTTAACAGACAACGGATGCTTGTATACTTGTCATTGATGGCAAGTACAACAGTGAAGATGGCATGAATACAGAAAGTATGTAATAGATGGGCATTATGAGAAGACGTTGCAGAGAATATTCAAATAAGCTCAGAAGAGATAGTGCAGAGGATTGTTGGCAGATCATCGATGGCAAGATCAGAGTAAGCGGAACAAAGTAAGCTTGGGAGAAGAAGCAACATTTCTGATCGTTGGATCCCATTTACAATTCCCGATGACCGTCAGATCAAGTGTTGATCGAGACTGCTCGGGAGGAGAAGTAGCATTTCTGATCATTGGATCCCATTTACAATTCTCGATGACTGTCAGATCAAGTGTTGATCGGGACTGCTCGGGAGGAGAAGCAACATTTCTGATCATTGGATCCCATTTACAATTCCCGATTACCGTCAGATCAATTGTTGATCTGGACCGTTGATCCGACTCCATTTCGGAGTTTTGCGACTCACGATTTGGAGAGGCAAGAAACATAACCATCGAAATTGTGATATGCAAAATCGTGATTTAATCGTAGCCGTCAGATCAAGGTGTGATCTGGACCATTGATCAGACTCCATTTTGGAGTTTCGCGACTCGTGACTTGGAGAGGCAAGAAATATAACCACCGAAATCACGATATACGAAATCACGATTTAATCACAGCTGTCAGATCAAGGTGTGATCTGGACCGTTGATCCGACTTCATTTCGTAGTTTCATGAATCATGACTTGGAGAGGCAAGAAACATAACCACAAGAATGATGAAATCACGATATGATCTGAGCCATTGAATTAAGATCAGATCTGGACCGTCGAATCATAGGACAAGTCGCTGACTTGGAGTCAACAAAGCATGGTGTGGAAACTCGCGAGATGCTAAATCGTGATATGATCTGAGCCATTGAATTAAGATCAGATCTGGACCATTGAATCATAGGACAAGTCGCTGACTTGGAGTCAACAGAGCATAGTGTGGAAACTCGTGAGATGCGAGATCGCGATAAGATCTGGACCGTCGGATCTATGGAGATTTCAGCTGTCGATCAGACTCAATGAAGTTTATAAACTCGCGAAATATGAAGTGCCTTTTGGCACAGCCTATGGTCACTATCGGTGGTCACGAGAAGGGAAGGAGTTAGTTCAGATAAGCTCCATTTCAAGGTTTTGGGGATCGCGACTTGGAGAGTCGAGATGCCTCATCTCCAGATTCACGAAATGCAAATTTGCAAAAAGCACTTTATGCATAAGCACTTGGTCATGGCCTTGGTCATATTGAGGAAGGAGCTTGCATAGAAAAGCTCTGTATCATAGTTTTAGAGATCACGATATGAAGTGTCGAGACACTTGGCCACAGGAATGTCGAAATGCCGAAACCCGATTTAAAGGAAAGATTAATAAAGTTCATCCAATGGTGTAGATAAACTTGAATATGATCGGAGGGCTACTGTTCTCTCTCACAGTTAATTTATCAGTTACGAATCTATTAGTGAAACTGATTCATGATTTCTGATCGATTGGCGTTTCAGTTGCTTAGATGGTTTTTCTTTTGCCTCAGAAGATTCTAAGGGTAACTGCTGTGGGAGTGGTGTATAAAATAAAAAGATATAGACTGTATGCGGTTGGTTTTTCTGGATGAAAAATGAATTAAACTGTAAGAAAGGGAAAATCACAGGATGCGCATTGTGAGATAAAACTCATAAAAGAGTAACAGATGAGGAAAAGACTTGAAGCAGAGCAAAATGACAGAACAAGTTGAAGCAGAGCAGATTTGCAGAATAGACAAAGGAAGAGAAGAATTGGAGAACAGTTAGAAGAAGACCAGATTTACAGAATAGAGAAGAAGTGGTAAGAATCGATTTATCTGTGTAGTTGGTTGTTTAATTATTTATTTATAAACCAGGGTGGTTGGGAGGTGCTAGGGAGGACTGTTGTCCTCAGAGGTTCAAGTGG
This sequence comes from Picea mariana, assembly GCA_032191745.1. Lineage (NCBI taxonomy): Eukaryota > Viridiplantae > Streptophyta > Pinopsida > Pinales > Pinaceae > Picea > Picea mariana. The sequence goes on along the minus strand of JASDQU010102579.1, from coordinate 352,073 downwards.
GAGCTTGACCACAGGGAGTTGTAGCTTCCATCTGGTTGCAGCCAGAGAAACCAGGGTGACAGGGTGGTGCAAGGGAGAACAAGTGTTCTCTGTTATACAGGTTGGAGCCTGTGTAACTAGAAGTTGGTGCTTCCATCCAGTTGGTGCTGGAACATTAAGGGAGTTGGTGCTTCCTTCTAGTGGGTGCTAGAGAAACCAGAGAGTTGGTTCTCTCAAACAAGTTGCAGCTTGTAAAACAGAGGCAACAGCCTCACATTGAGTTGGTGCTCAATTATAGATGATGTACAGAAATTAAAGGACTACCTATCATTTCAAAGAAGAAGAGGTTTTCTCCCTTTATGGGTTTCCTCATGAAAATCTGTCTCTGTGTGTACCTTATGTGTGACTGATGCTCATTACTTTTATTGTCCATATGCTGTATATAGTTGATGATCACTTGAAGAAAGATTAAGAATGTATTAATAGACCTAAAATTGTTTAAGCACAATAACAAATGATTCACCCCCCCCTCTCAGTTGTCTTAGTAATTTCAACAAGGTGGTTCAAGAATCATCATTTTCCATGCTCAAGTTACAATAGGGTGTTTAAGCCTGAATTCGAGAGCATTTCAGGAGCGAAAGGGTATGCTAAGGAGTGGATAAAGCCATAATTTGTCAATCCCCTTATCGTCATCACACGGTTAATTACATGTGAAGGTAGATACTCCACCTTCAAAGCTTGTCACTTTAGATTGCTGGCTCATTTTCTGTTCAATAAACCTTTAAACTTCCCTTTTTATTTTCTCAAAAGCTTGGAGAAAATGTCCTCTCAAGTGAGGAAAAATGTGACCAACCCCCACAATAGTCTCTTCCACCACGGTTTGATCAAACTCCTCGTTCTTACCGAACTAGAGAAGTAGGGGCAAAGTTGGGATGCCTTTATCTGCCAATTTGAAAATCCTCACTTGATAGTTAAGACCGACAGGAAGCCACTTAACCTAAAAACTATCTCTCCATCCAAGCCTCACTCTCCAAAAAATCCAAACTCCCTTGCACAAACTCCCTCTTTGCTGGAACAATACCAAAATCTTGTTGATATTCCTACTTCTTCATCAAGGAAGAAGAACAAGAACAAAGACCAAAAGAAGCCTATTGTTGACCCCCCAGTGCCTTCATTTTCTCTTGATCCTACACCTAAGAAGCCCCAAGAAGTAATGCAACAAGACTTCCCCATCATTACCACAAACAAGAGAGGAGCCAACCGATTTGGTAAGGGACCTTTTTGGAAGAGTACCCAAAACATAAGAACCAAGCCTTATGCCAAGCCTCCACCTGCTTTGGATCCTATCCAAGTATCCTCCGACCTTGAGAGCCCTCATAAGCAACCTAGAGAATTCTCTGCGGATGGATTAGAGCTACTAAGGAAAACAAAATCAGAACCTACCTCACCTTTCCGATCTCCCATCACACCTACTTCACCCATGCCCACTCTTGATCCTAAAATTTATAAATTGACCACATCTCTCAAAGGACCTAAGCCTTCCTCCGAGATCATTGATTTTGCCCCAACCATAGAGGAGCTACAAAGGGAAAACCATCAGCTTCTCCAACAATTGGAGGAGAGGAAGACAATAGATGCACACCTTCATCATGACAATGCAATCATTCAGGAAAAAGTTAATTCCCTTCAGCGGTTGGTCGATGGGATGACCCAATCTAACCGTAGCTTAAGAGCAAAATTAAAACAACATAAGAGGCACAAGGCTAAGCCTACAAGCAAGAAGGAGAGGCTTCTAAAGCCGACCCTCCTCAGCAAGCCTAGTTCTAAGGGATGACTTCTTTTTGTTTGTAGTGGGACCTGCAAAATTGTCAGTGTGGGGGTATGTTGGGCCCGAGATATGATCATCTTCATGACGTTATTATACACTTTTTTCCATATGTATATATGCATTTTTTATCTTTCAAAGGAGATTTTTGAAGAATTTTATGGTAAAATGATATAATTGGCATGAGGTACGTATAATTCGTGTTTTGTGATTTAATCAAGTTTAATTTATCATATTTTATGGTTTCCAAGAGTTAAGTCACATTTTTATGCTATTACAGGGCAAAGCGCACCATGTTTCTTGGTCCGACACTTGTTCCGGCACTTGATCCAACACTTGTTCCGGTACTTGATCCGACACTCGTTCCGACACCCAGTATTGCACAAAAACACAAGGCAAGTTGGAGGTTATGGTATTGGCGTCCAGTGGCGGACAAATAGAGGACATGGGTTTTGTTTGTCATCCCCCCCTCCAGCTACTAAGCTCAAGACAACTCGATTTCAGTTGTCCAAAGAAGGTGCTTATTGGGTTTCTCCGTTTTGTTAGTTATTGATGCATTTAATGCAATTTGCCAAATTTAGAGGTGGTTCGACCCTCCTGTGTTCGACCACCTAGGTTGTAAGCTTATAAATGCCAATAGGATTCTCATTATATTGTTAACCAAGTAGCATAAGCATCAGAATTGCCAGAAAAACGATATTGCCAGAATAGTGCCAAAACTGCGTTTTTGGATTTTTATGGTGAATTTGGCCTACTGAGGTCGTCGTGTGCTTTTAGAGAGTGACCACAACTTGCTGGGGGGGACAACATCAGTCTGGTAACTCTTCTTTGTGTTCTTTTATGCATTTCATAATTTAATTAGTTTGTTGTAATTTTCTGTACATGCATATTTTGTTAACTAGTTTGTTGTAGCTTAATCATTTTAATTGTTTTGCAATTTAGATGATGATATATATTAACATGCAGTGATTTTGTAGAGTAGGAAAATACTTGCAAGTCTCTACACTAACTCCATATGCATCTAGATATCAGATTACACTTTTATTTATTTTCTTACAGTCAAGTTTAAAACAGAGTTGTTTTTAGAATAAAGCAGAGTTCTATTTGGGTTTCATTTGACATGGATCTTTGATGGATAGATAGAATTAGTTTCAGTTTCTAGTCATAGCTTGCTTACTTCAGTTTATATAGATTTCATTTAATTAGTTGTTGGTTAAATTAGATTGTCAATTTACTTTTTAATATCATGCTTTAAAATTTTTTTTTTTAATTATTTCTTTATTTTAGTTTGAATGGCTAGAATAGACATAGTGTAGTTTTATTTCATACAATTTCCNATGCTTTAAATTTTTTTTTTTTAATTATTTCTTTATTTTAGTTTGAATGGCTAGAATAGACATAGTGTAGTTTTATTTCATACAATTTCCTTTCATAGATTAAAATGCAATTAAATTCCTTAGTTAGATAATGATGATCTTGTTGTGATGTTGATGGTTTATACATGAATATGTAGGGTATTTAACATTACTTTTATCATGGCTAAGTTTTCATTGGACTGTTTACTTCACACCTTTCATTTTGCCATTGAAATTAGTATTGAGCTTATACCATTAGAACTATCCTTTGTGGTTAAGTGTCATTGAGATATCATTCATCACCACCAAAGGCATTCACACAACCACCAGCATTACATTTGAGTGTTTCATAGGTTAAAGTTATTTTCTTGCTTTCATAAGTTAGAAAAGATAATTTCTTGTTTTCATAAGTTTAGTTGATAGTCTTTCTTGCTTTCAATAGAATAGAATTCCTTTCATGCATTGCATTGAGCATTTAAATTTCCTTTCACGCAAGAGAAATAGTTTTGCATTAGGCATTTAGTTCACTTGCCTCTTAGGCTAGGTAGTTGTTCAATGAGAAGTCTTTGCTTACTTGTCTTTTGCTTTATGCTTTTGCTTGTTTGTCTATTTTCTTTAATAGATTAGTTAGGTGCTTTTGCTTGCTTGTCTATTTTCTTTAATAGATTAGTTAAGTGTTTTTTCTTGCTTGTCTATTTTCTTTAATAGGTTATATAGGTGCTTTTGCTTACTTGCTTATTTATTTTCTTTCATAGGGTAGTTGCTCATTGAATGTAGGTTGGCAAGTTAAAGGTAGTTTGCTTTCATCATTTGGTTAGTATGCTTAGTAGTTTACCTTTGTTTACTGTCATGAACTAGTTTTCTTTACATAGAGTTTTCATTCGCTTTCTTAGGAACTATCCATCATTCCTTGGCCCAAAAGTACTTAGGTTACCTAGTTTCAATTTGCTTAGTAGGGTTTGTTCATTAGATAGGTTTGATTGAGTAGATTAGCCCTAGATAGCTACTTTCCTTAGTTAGTCTACATTCCTACCAACCTTCTACCTTTGGCATATATTTTGCTACAACTCTAAGTTTAGTTACCCTGGGTTCACAATTTAATTGAGGGTAGTTTAATGTCTCTTTTAGTACATATAAAACACCTAACATTTTGGCGTCATTGCCGGGGAGTTGTTTCAAGGTAAGAAGTAATTAGGAATTAGATCATCCTTAGACCTTATCATTAGTTTGGTGGCGGGGGAACTTTAAGACGAAAGGTAAGAACCTGCGCATCTGCTATAGTACGTTCCCCCAAACCCAATAGTAGTTTTTTCTTTTTGTTGCTTTCATGAATAGACCTAGGAATCAAATGGTAGTTTTTTTTTTTTTTTTTTTTNTTCTTTCATGAATAGGCCTAGAGACCCACAAGGTAGATACATTAAATCAAAATCAGACCTTTCAACCAAGGTTCCTTCCGATCTCTTTGGGGGAAGGAACGTTTCGCTTATAAAATCCGTAGACCGATACTGAAAAACAAGATCTAGCTCAACCCAAGGAGCTAAAATAGTCTCTAAAGGGACTAACACAGGGAGCACTATAGAACAAGAAATTGAAGCATCAATTATATTAGGACATGAGGTAAGACCACTCGAGTCTTCCATAGAACCAAACAATACAACCTTTTCTTTTAAACCACCACCAGGGGACTCTAATTTTAAAGATATCATAGAGCCTGAACACATGAATCTTTTGTTTGGTAGCTCAGCGAATGTAATTATCTCTCAAATTGACACAGAAACTTTGGCACCAATAATCTCAACCGGCTCGAGTAGAGTCCTAGACATCCAATCAGTAGGAAAACCTTTTCATCAAAGGGAAACCTTGTTCTCTTCAAAGATAAAACCACTTAGGTACTCTCTTTTTGGAAACCAAGCCAATATGGACGACCAGGAGGACCATAACAATGTAAGACACAGAGAGGAAGAAGAAACTAGAAACCAAACCGAAACTACCTTCGGGTTTCTGATTTTAGACACCACTCCGAATGTCAACATGAAGAATATTCCTCTCTCAAAACTGCCTACCTTATATGGTAAAAACAGTGAAGATCCAGACACCTTCCTATTTGAATTTGACATCTTGTGCAGGAGATACAACTATGTGCAAGATGCCCAGAAATTTAAACTCTTTCCTGCCACCCTCAAAGACTCTGCACTAAGATGGTTCATGGGGTTGGGAGAATCCAGTATTAGGTCTTGGGAAGCCATGAAAGACATATTTCTCAAGAAGTACCAAGACTACTGCAAGACCAAAGAGTCTCGTAATGACATCTTTAAAGTCCAACAGTTAGAAGATGAGACCCTTGAAGACTATATGGAAAGATTTGGTTATATCTCACAGAAGTCAAAATACCATGACCTCCCAAAGGATACAGTTAGGGATCTTTTCCTTAAGGGAATTTCAGAAGAATATCTAGAGGTGATTAACCTGATGGCATCAGGTGACATMTCTCATAAATCRTTTGCTGAAATATGTGAAATGTGTAAAAACTACTCAAGGAGTAGAGCCAAAACAGGAAAGAATGTTTGGGACCCTTACAGTGGAAGCTTAAAACCAGTTAGTTCAGGTGGTATTACGAGAGCAAAGATAGGGAACCTTTTAGAAAACTTCAAGATAGACATCCTAAGCACAATAGGTTCCCAGTTGGATACCCTTAAACTCAAAAAGAAACAGGAGGAGGAGAATGCAACAATGAGCATATATTACCCAAGATACAGGAGGAAGCATTACTCAAGGGAATGCCCATTAGATAACATTTCAGTTTGTGGATTCTATACAAAAGACCATGTGACTGAAAAAATGTCCATCATTGCCCGGTTTATTAGCCATATATAGGAGTGGAGATCCTGGGGAGTCTTCTTATGCACCTAGGAGGCCATGGAAACCTAGGAATCAACCCACATACCTAGATCTACAGTCTCAAGTTCCACCCTATTATCAATAACAACAGTGGAACTCACCAGGCTTGAAAAACTGGTCTACTTAGTACCAACATACTTGGATTCAAGGATGGAGGGGAGGACACAACCAAGGAAATCCTCAAGCTCCACCTATTCCTATGTACAACCATCCTTATTCTTAGTTCTCATCAAACACTCTGCAACCTTTGCTAGGTTTTGTTCCACCAACTTTACCTCCTATCCCACAACAACAACCGCTCCAATTTAAAAATACAACCTCTCCGAGACCAACACTATTACCAGCACAGCCAGTGTCGAATCCCAATAATAATCCACCTCAACCTCTTAACAAAGTTGAGATGCAGGCCTTCCCGAAATATGTCATTACTCCTGTTCATTACAGGAAATGAAACTAAGATCGAGAAAAGTTCTAGATAGGCAGATACCTTCAGTAGTCATCCAGGAAGAAGAAGAAGAAGAAGAAACTACCCAACAACACATAGATGACACTAGGTGGGAAGATGTTATTATCCTGAAGAATCAAGAAGCCAAGATTCCCCAAAATGAACCTTCAAAAATTACGAAGGTCCCTTCTTATCTTGATTGGTAATCGAGAAACCTACGACCCAACCAGAATTTGACTTTTTGAATGAATTGAAAAATATTTGTGTCAAGATTCCTCTGCTTCAAGCCATTAAAGACATTCCAATCTATAGTAAGGCAGTCAAAGGATTGTGTATCAAGAAGCCAGGTAGGAAGCAAAAGGACCCTCCTACAATACATTTGGTAGGAGGACTCTCTGAGTACATATCAAAGCATCCAAATCTAGCAAAGTATGGGAATCCAGAAAACCCCGTAGTAACTATAACCATTAAGGAGGTCTCCATCGAAAACACTCTCATAGACCTAGGGGCACCCATCAATGTTATGACTGCTACTACCTTGGAATGATTACAGTTACAGCCTCTTCTTCGGCCTACCCCAACCATTTTGGAATTAGCAGATAAGACTAGGGTTATACTTGAAGGGATTTTAGATGATGTCATGGTTACTTTAGCCTCATGGGAGAACCCTGTAGATTTTCTTGTCATTCATTCAAAGGATCCTGCCCGAGTTCATCCTGTTATTTTGGGACAACTTTGGCTAGCCACAACCAATGCATTTATTGGCTGTAGAGAAGGAGAAATGACCATCTCAAATGGTCTCTCTATCCAGAAGCTCACCATTTACCCTCCAGCTCAACCTATTATGGAGAATCTATGGTGGCTTGAATTTCCATATGAGAATGAAGACTGGGAAGAACCCGTATTGCCTAGTGACCATGCAGGGGCAATTCAGGAGAATACACTAGAAAATGTGCTAAACCAATTCATTTCTGCTATTACATGTGTGGATTTTCCACAGTCTTTTCCCCAATTTGAGTACATGTTTGGGGAAGAATTTCAAGAACACTTAGATCCATCCATTTTTTCTTCGACATCTTTTATTTTCGAAATAGATGAGTATGCCATGTCTTATACTATGCCCTATGAGATTAGTGCAGGGAAATTTTTACATATAAACTTCGGGCTAGATACAGACCAACATAAACAGTTAGTAGATATCCTTAAAGAACAATCAAGAGCATTTGCCTGGGAATACACTGACATGAAGGGTATACACCCTGACACATGCATCCATCATATATACACCCAAGGGGGACTAACACCTGTTAGGAAACCCCAGAGAAGGATGAACCCAACACTCAAAGACATAGTCAAGGAGCAAATTCAAAAGTTGTTAAATGTCGGATTTATCTATCAAAGGTTAAATTCAAAGGTTAGCTTAATTGTTTTAATTGTTTTGCAGGTTAGATGATGATATATATTAACATGCAGTGATTTTGTAGAGTAGGAAAAGACTTGCAAGTCTCTACACTAACTCCATATGCATCTAGATATCAGATTACACTTTTATTTATTTTCTTACAGTCAAGTTTAAAACATAGTTGTTTTTAGAATAAAACAGAGTTCTATTTGGGTTTCATTTGACAGGGATCTTTGATGGATAGATAGAATTAATTCCAGTTTCTAGTCATAGCTTGCTTACTTTAGTTTATATATATTTCATTTAATTAGTGGTTGGTTAAATTAGATTGTCAATTTACTTTTTAATATCATGCTTTAAATTTCTGTTTTTAATTATTTATTTATTTTATTTTAGTTTTATTTCACGCAATTTCCTTTCATAGATTAAAATGCAATTAAATTCCTTAGTTAGATAATGATGATCTCGTTGTGATGTTGATAGTTTATACATGAATATGCAGGGTATTTAACATTACTTTTATCATGGCTAAGTTTTCATTGGACTGTTTACTTCACACCTTTCATTTTGCCATTGAAATTAGTATTGAGCTTATACCATTAGAACTGTCCTTTGTGGTTAAGTGTCATCAAGATATCATCCATCACCACCGAAGGCATTCACACAACCACCAGCATTACGTTTGAGAGTTTCATAGGTTAAAGTTAGTTTCTTGCTTTCATAAGTTAGAAAAGATAGTTTCTTGTTTTCATAAGTTTAGTTGATAGTCTTTCTTGCTTTCAATAGAATAGATTTCCTTTCATGCATTGCATTGAGCATTTAAATTTCCTTTCACGCAAGAGAAATAGTTTTGCATTAGGCATTTAGTTCACTTGCCTCTTAGGCTAGGTAGTTGTTCGATGAGAAGTCTTTGCTTACTTGTCTTTTGCTTTATGCTTTTGCCTTCTTGTCTATTTGCTTTAATAGGTTAGTTAGGTGCTTTTGCTTTCTTGTCTATTTTCTTTAATAGGTTAGTTAGGTGTTTTTGCTTGCTTGTATATTTGCTTTAATAGGTTAGATAGGTGCTTTTGATTACTTGCTTATTTATTTGCTTTCTTAGGGTAGTTGCTCATTGAATGTAGGTTAGCAAGTTAAAGGTAGTTTGCTTTCATCATTTGGTTAGTATGCTTAGTAGTTTACCTTTGCTTACTGTCATGAACTAGTTTTCTTTACATAGAGTTTTCATTCTCTTTCTTAGGAACTATTCATCATTCCTTGGCCCAAAAGTACGTAGGTTACCTACTTTCAATTTTCTTAGTAGGGTTTGTTCATTAGATATGTTTGCTTGAGTAGATTAGCCCTAGATAGCTACTTTCCTTAGTTATTCTACACACCTACCAACCTTATACCTTTGGCATATATTTTTCGACAACTCTAAGTTTACTTACCTCTGGTTGACAATTTAATTTAGGGTAGTTTAGTGTCTTTTTTAGTAAATATAAAACACCTAACATTTTGGCGTCGTTACCGGGGAGTTGTCTCAAGGTAAGAAGTAATTAGGAACTAGATCATCCTTAGACCTTATCATTAGTTTGGTGGAGGGGGAACTTTAAGATGAAAGGTAAGAACCTGTGCATCTGCTATAACAGGTTCCCCCAAACCCAATAGTAGTTTTTTCTTTTTGTTTCTTTCATGAATAGACCTAGGAATCAAATGGTAGTTTTTTTTTTTTTTTTTTTTTTTNTTTCTTTCTTTCTTTCATGAATATGCCTAGAGACCCACAAGGTAGATACATTAAATCAAAATCAGACCTTTCAACTAAGGTTCCTTCCGATCTCTTTGGGGGAAGGAATGTTCCGCTTATAAAATCCATAGATCAATACCGAAAAACAGGATCTAGCTCAACCCAAAGAGCTAAAATAGTCTCTGAAGGGACTAACACAAGGAACACTATAGAACAAGAAATTGAAGCATCAATCATATTAGGACATGAGGCAAGACCACTCGAGTCTTCCATAGAACCAAACAATACAACCTTTTCTTTTAAACCACCACCAGGGGACTCTAATTTTAAAGATATCATAGACCCTGAAAACATGAATCTTTTGTTTGGTAGCTCAACCAATGTAATTATCTCTCAAATTGACACAGAAACTTTGGCACCAATAATCTCAACTAGCTCGAGTAGAGTCCTAGACATCCAATCAGTAGGAAAACCTTTTCATCAAATGGAAACCTTGTTCTCTTCAAAGATAAAACCACTTAGGTACTCTATTTTTGCAAACCAAGACAATATGGATGATTAGGAGGACCATAACAATGTAAGACATGGAGAGGAAGAAGAAACTAGAAACCAAACCAAAACTACCTTCAGGTTTTCGATTTTAGACACCACTTTGAATGTCAACATGAAGAATATTCCTCTCTCAACACTGCCTACCTTATATGGTAAAAACAGTGAAGATCCAAACACCTTCCTATTTGAATTTGACATATTGTGCAGGAGCTACAACCATGTGAAAGATGCCCATAAATTAAAAATCTTTCCTGCCACCCTCAAAGACTCTGCACTAATATGGTTCATGGGCTTGGGAGAATCTAGTATTAGGTCTTGGGAAGCCATGAAAGACATATTTCTCAAGAAGTACCAAGACTGCTGCAAGACCAAAGAGTCTCGTAATGACATCTTTAAAGTCAACCAGTTATAAGATGAGACCCTTGAAGACTATATGGAAAGATTTGGTTATATCTCCCAGAAGTCAAAATACCATGACCTCCCAGAGGATGCAGTTAGGGTTCTTTTCCTTAAGGGAATTTCAGAAGAATATCTAGAGGTGCTTAACATGATGGCATCAGGTGACATCTCTCATAAATCATTTGCTGAAATATGTGAAATGTGTAAAAGCTACTCAAGGATTAGAGCCAAAACATGAAAGAATGTTCGAGACCCTTACAATAGAAGCTTAAAACCAGTTAGTTCAGGTGGTATTATGAGAGCAGAGATAGGGAACCTTTTAGAAAAATTCAAGACAAACATCCTAAGAACAATAGGTTCCCAGTTGGATACCCTTAAACTCAAAAAGAAACAGGAGGAGGAGAATGCAGCAATGAGCATATATTTCCCAAGATGCAGGAAGAAGCATTCCTCAAGGGAATGCCCATTAGATAACATTTTAGTTTGTGGCTTCTGTACATAAGACCATGTGACTGAAAAATGTCCATCATTGCCTGGTTTATTAGCCATCTATAGGAGTGGAGATCCTGGGGAGTCTTCTTATGCACCTAGGAGGCCAATCTCAAGTTCCACCCTATTATCAACAACAACAGTGTAACTCACCAGGTTGGCAAAACTGGTCTACTCAGTACCAACATCCTTGGATTCAAGGATGGAGGGGAGGACACAACCAAGGAAATCCTCAAGCTCCACCTATTCCTATGTACAACCATCCTTATTCTCAGTTCTCATCAAACACTTTGCAGCCTTTTCCAGGTTTTGTTTCACCACCTTTACCTCCTATCCCACAACAACAACCGCTCCAATTTCAAAATACAAGCTCCCCGATACCAACACTATTATCGGCACAACAAGTGTCAAATCCCAATAATAATCCCCATCAACCTCTTAACAATGTTGAGATGCAAGCCTTCTCGACATATGTCATTACTCCTGTTCCATTACAGGAAATGAAACTAAGATCGAGAAAAGTTATAGATAGGAAAATACCTTCAGTATCCATCCAAGAAGAAGAAGAAGAAGAAACTACCCAACAACCCATAGATGACACTAGGTGGGAAGAGGTTATTATCCCGAAGAATCAAGAGCGCAAGCTTCCCCAAAATGAACCTTCACAAATTATGAAGGTCCCTCCTTATCTATACTGATTGGTAATCGAGAAACCTACAACCCGACCAGAATTTGACATTTTGAATGAATTGAAAAATATTTATGTCAAGATTCCTCTTCTTCAAGCCATTAAAGACATTCCAATCTATAGTAAGGTAGTCAAAGAATTGTATATCAAGAAGCTAGGTAGGAAGCAAAAGGACCCTCCTACAATACATTTGGTAGGAGGACTCTCTGAGTACATATTAGAGCAGCCAAATCTAGCAAAGTATGGGAATCCAGGAAACCCCGTAGTAACTATAACCATTAAGGAGGTCTCCATTAGAAACACTCTCATAGACCTAGGGGAAGCCGTCAATGTTATGAATGCTACTACCTTGGAACGATTACAATTATAGCCTCTTCTTCAGCCTACCCCAACCATTTTGGAAATAGAAGATAAGACTAGGGTTATACCTGAAGGGATTTTAGATGATGTCATGGTTACTTTAGCCTCATGGGAGTAATTTGTAGATTTTCTTGTCATTCATTCAAAGGATGCTACCCAAGGCCATTCTGTTATTTTGGGACGACCTTAGCTAGCCACAACCAATACATTTATTGGTTGTAGAGAAGGAGAAATGACCATCGCAAATGGTCTCTCTATCCAGAAGCTCACCATTTACCCTCCAGCTCAACCTATTATGGAGAATCTATGGTGACTTGAATGTCCATACGAGAACGAAGACTGGGAAGAACCCGTATTGCCTAGTGACCATGCAAGGACATTTCAGGAGCATACACCAAAAAATGTGCTAAACCAATTCATTTTTGCTATTGCATGTGTGGATTTTCCATAGTCTTTTCCCTAATTTGAGTACATGTTTGGGGAAGAATTTCAAGAATTAGTGCAGGGAAATTTTTACATATAAACTCCGGGCTAGATACAGACCAACATAAACAGTTAGTAGATATCCTTAAAGAACAATCAGGAGCATTTGCCTGGGAATACACTGACATGAAGGGTATACACCTTGACACATGCATCCATCATATATACACCCAAGGGGGACTAGCACCTGTTAGGCAACCCCAGAGAAGGATGAACCCAACACTCAAAGACATAGTCAAGGAGGAAATTTAAAAATTGTTAAATGTCGGATTTATCTATCAAAGGTTAGCTTAATTGTTTTAATTGTTTTGCATGTTAGATGATGATATATATTAACATGCAATGATTTTGTAGAGTAGGAAAAGACTTGCAAGTCTCTACACTAACTCGATATGCATCTAGATATCAGATTACACTTTTATATATTTTCTTACAGTCAAGTTTAAAACATAGTTGTTTTTAGAATAAAACGGAGTTCTATTTGGGTTTCATTTGACAGGGATCTTTGATGGGTAGATAGAATTAGTTCCAGTTTCTAGTCATAGCTTGCTTACTTCAGTTTATATAGATTTCATTTAATTAGTTGTTAGTTAAATTAGATTGTCAATTTACTTTTTAATATCATGCTTTAAATTTCTGTTTTCAATTATTTCTTTATTTTAGTTTGATTGGCTACAATAGACATAGTGCAGTTTTATTTCACGCAATTTCCTTTCATAGATTAAAATGCAATTAAATTCCTTAGTTAGATAAGGATGATCTTGTTGCGATGTTGATGGTTTATACATGAATATGTAGGGTATTTAACATTACTTTTATCATGGCTAAGTTTTCATTGGATTGTTTACTTCACACCTTTCATTTTGCCATTGAAATTAGTATTGAGCTTATACCATTAGAACTGTCCTTTATGGTTAAGTGTCATCGAGATATCATCCGTCACCACCGAAGGCATTCACACAACCACCAACATTACATTTGAGTGTTTCATAGGTTAAAGTTAGTTTCTTGCTTTCATAAGTTAGAAAAGTTAGTTTCTTGTTTTCATAAGTTTAGTGGATAGTCTTTCTTGCTTTCAATAGAATAGATTTCCTTTCATGTATTGCATTGAGCATTTAAATTTCCTTTCACACAAGAGAAATAGTTTTTCATTAGGCATTTAGTTCACTTGCCTCTTAGGCTAGGTAGTTGTTCAATGAGAAGTCTTTGCTTACTTGTCTTTTGCTTTATGCTTTTGCTTGCTTGTCTATTTGCTTTAATAGGTTAGTTAGGTGCTTTTCCTTTCTTGTCTATTTGTTTTAATAGATTAGTTAGGTGTTTTTGCTTGCTTGTCTATTTTCTTTAATAGGTTAGATAGGTGCTTTTTCTTACTTTCTTATTTATTTGCTTTCATAGGGTAGTTGCTCATTGAATGTAGGTTGGCAAGTTAAAGGTAGTTTGCTTTCATCATTTGTTTAGTATGCTTAGTAGTTTACCTTTTCTTACTGTCATGAACTAGTTTTCTTTACATAGAGTTTTCATTTGCTTTCTTAGGAACTATCCATCAGTCATTGGCCCAAAAGTACTTAGGTTACCTAGTTTCAATTTGCTTAGTAGGGTTTGTTCATTAGATAGGTTTGCTTGAGTATATTAGCCCTAGATAGCTACTTTCCTTAGTTAGTCTACACTCCTACCAACCTTCTACCTTTGGCATATATTTTTCTACAAATCTAAGTTTACTTACCCCGGGTTGACAATTTAATTGAGGGTAGTTTAGTGTCTTTTTTAGTACATATAAAACACCTAACAAACTTGTTACAACAACCTATCACAACAACCTTTCTCATCAACCTTATCAACCAAATCCGATCTACTGACCAATATCAATCACCAAGAAAACTTTCAAATATGTGCATCAACCAAGCATAACACAACATCTCATAATCATCACCAAGATCAATATGCACTTCTAATAATATACCAATACAAGTATGCTACATCATCCATAAACCATGTGTCAACAATACTACTAACAAGTGCCTCCAACCATGTACCAAGTATGTACCAATCATGTATCAACTACTCATCAACTATGACTCATCAAGATGTACCAACATCATCAATTATACACCTCGTGTATGTGCCAACTCATCAACTGCTTGTCTCAACCATGTACCCAACATGTACCTCAACCAAAATCCCTCATCAATTTCATCATCCAAATATGATTTGTAACTCTATAATAGACATGGTGTATATGATCACATACCTGCAAACCTTCCTTAACTTTAGCAACAAGAGACTAGCATTTTCATCAAACTTTTCTTTGGTCTCACATGAATAGTTTTGGATTAGTCAACAACCCTAATTTGAAATAACCATAAATGAATAAATATCTGAAAATAGTACACAATGTTCTTCATTGTGTTTTATGCAATTCCTCCAGGTGTCACTACTTGGAACCTCTCAGAAAAGGAGTTATAGCAAAAATGACATACCTTGTTGAATTATGGCTTATTCTAGAGAGCGAACGTGTAGAGTATGCCCCGCATGGAATATTTGTTGTATGGATATGAAAATTTTACACAGAATACTAAAGAATGTAATCTAGCCAACACATTTGATCTAACCTAATTTTGATCTATTATGAAGAAGTTATGATGTTTTTACCTGAAACACTTGTTTTAGACTAGTTTTAGGACTAGCCACAAATCTTATTTTCCATGGAGTGTAACTCCAAAAATTCAATGAACCACAAGATGAAATTCATACCACGCCTACTTGGATATTTTTTCTCAATGTCTTATCAATGTCATGGTATGAATCATTCTAGAAAAAAAATTATTCCGAAAATGGTGAGATAACCTGTAAATAACATACCTTAGAAAGCATCATCAAAAGAATTTATCCTCCCTTGAATTTCGGCCTTCTTTACTTCACCTTCTCTTTGAAATTCGGCTTAGATGTCCTTTGGTTACCTCAGTCACCTATAGATATTCAATATTCTCAAGTGTGATATAAAATGAGAGAGTCTTTCCTTTTATTTATACTTTCACGTAGCTTCCTCAAGGGGTTACCTGTTAACCATCTTAACCCACTTAACTTATTTTAGGGTTAACCAAATTCTAACCAATTGTCTAATTAGTAATTTATCCATTAACTTTATTTTTTAAATAATTTATTTTGTATCCACTTTGACTTATAGTACACCCATCACTTCACTTTACGTCAAGGGGTTACCTTCTAACCATCTTAAACCACTTTCCTTATTTTAGAGCTAACCCACTTCTAACCACTTGTCAACTTAGTAATTTCTCCATTAAATTTATTATTTAAATAATTTCTTTTGTTTTTTATTTGAATTATAGTACACTCATCACTTCACTTTATTTTTTACCTTCTAAAAATCTCTTAAACCACTTTGACTACTTTGACATTTTGGGGCTTCTAGATGACTCATGAGGGTTCTCCAACTTCACATGGCCATAACTCTTTAACCGTGAGGAGTTATGTGACGTTACACATACCACTGGAAATGGAATGAAATGCACTAACCATATATAATAGTATTCCCTTCAAATATATCAAAACTCATACCATTATCCATGAAACAAACTTGGGTCCATTACCCAAACCTGGGTTCTCCAACTTCTCATGGCCATAACTCTCTAACCATGAGGAGTTATGTGACATTCCACATACCACTGTAAATGGAATGACATGTAATATCCATATAGAATAGCATTACCTTCAAATATATTAAAACTCATACCATTATACATGAAACAAACTTGGTTCCATTACCCAAACCTTTGTGCTACTGGAATTCGCTACCGGACTTTCTCCAAGGGTTGACATCAATCACTAATATCACTCTCCAATGGTTGACATCAATGAAAACCAAAAATCCATACCAACTATCCATCAAACTAAGCCAACTGTCTGACAGAAGTTCCCTTTTTTGGGGGCATGTTGGCCAAGTGTCACTTTTAAACCTTGATTTAGAGGTGGTTCTACTAGAAAATCTTTATTTTGCTGTATCTCGAAAATTTCTGCCCTTTCGGGTCTTAATTTTTTTTTTGTAGTTCTATGACATGTCTTCTCTACAATTCCACAGGTCTGATCAAAATTGGATGTGTGAAGTGGAAGTTATGGTAACTTCCCTACATTTTGCTAATTTTTGTCCCTTCCAAGAGATCACACTTGTAAAGTGTGCCAAGAGCACAATATATGATATTTGATTCTGAAACTTGCACCAAAAATACTACAAACTATCCACTATCCAATGCAACTAGTCTCACTTAATTTGGATACTCAATGAATAAGATATCACTATTGTACCTGGAAAACCTATTTGAGACTAGTTAATAGGACTAGTCAACTACCCTATCTTACACAGGGTGTATCTCCAAAAGTAGGATGACTAAGAAAATGAATTTTTTATGAAAGGTACCCTAATAATTTCTTTGAGTACACTCTAAGTTTCAAGGTCTGAAACATCACACAAAAATATTTATAGCGAAAATTACACGATGACTAAATTCAGGATGATTCCATAACCCGATCTTACACAGGATATATCTATGAAAGTATAAATCCTCAATAGTTGAAATTTGAACCCCAATTACCTTGATCCATATACTAAATATCCTCCAAGGCGTTCCTTCTGAAACATCATAGAAACAAAGTTATGGTGAACATTCCAAGGTGTCTCATATGCAACAGTGAAACCCCAAGACCTTGAGCTTTGATACAAAATGTGAAGAACCAAATATAAAAATATCATCAAACCTCATAATAAGTACTCAACACCTTGAAAAAGAGAGAATTTCAGATAATAAGCCTCTTTGACGGGGAAACCTCCTTTTACACCACATAAATTTTCAAATACTAGAGGATTCCAAATGAAAAGGTATCCTTGGTATATATAGGATACTAGGAGGTACAATTACAACTAATGGACCCAAGACGACATAAATAAAATAAAAATACTAATGTAATATGCCCCAATTAAAGGGTAATGCCATTATTTAGTTCTTAACACTTGCAACGTCTATATTTAACTGAATATTGTCCGTAAGAGTTGGCTTAGGAAGCAAATCATGTACCAGAGGTGGAGGTGGTGGAGCCACCTTTTCTGCTGATGGAAGAGGAGTGTCAGGCTGTGATGGAGGGGTGTAAGCTTTGTCTCTTCTAGTGTAGGTCAAATATTACATCCTCCTTAATTCCTTCTTCTGATCATCTGTCAACTGATTCAAGACCCGGATTCTCCCTTCTCTTTCTCCTCTTCATCTGGCTTCATTGATCTATTATTGAGTGAATTGTTCCTCTTGGAAAACATAGATCATATCCATTAAATTCATATTTTCAAGAGTATCTTCATCTCGTCGGGGGAATTCATCTTCTTTGTGAGGTTCTTTGCATGGAAGGCACCAAGATTCTATGCCAACTGTCCGAACTAGTTTCAAAGTATATGGGGCCTTTGCCTCTTGTTGAGGCCTCGGTTTCTGTTAGCGCTCTGTAATTTGCCTAAGGCTGATGAGGCAATCACAGAGTTAACCTCGAACTGCTTCGAGTCTTGGATCTAGCCCTCCAAGACTCAGAGAGGGATCTCTCTTTTAGATTTAGCTTTGTTTTTAAGGGATGGGTTTTAGGCTAGTTATAAAAGCAATGAAAATATAGAGTTTTTGATTTTGAGATGGTTACTTTGGGACAGCAAGGAGGGCCATTGGGAAAATGGGGTCTGTGCTTTAAACAAAGTGATTCACATATCAGATCTGGACAAGACTGTTACACAGGGCAAGGTAGCAGAAACATTGGATCGATTTAAGTTTTGATGGCGTCGGTTTGAGGAAGAAGTAGGGGAGGTAAAAACCAGGCACAGGAGCAGCTAAGAATTCCTGAACTAAGCTTTTAGAAGATAAACATAAAGATTACCACAAGCTGAGAGGCAGAGTATCTGCTAATAAATTCTGCCTCTATTACTTTCCTTCTGGTAATAAGAACTGAAAACAAATTATAAACAAGACAAGTAATACATTAACAAAGAAGAACACCACCAACATTTCCACACAGGAATCCTGTGAACAACATGCTCATTTCTGAATTGATCATCTAAATATTACAATAATATTGTCTGGCCATACACAGCCCATGCTCCAGCAAAGAAAATGAAAATTACAGGTTTGGACCTCTCACACAGGTCGAGCCTCTCCTATTCAGCCCAGTCGAACCCCCTCTTAGTCTTTTACTAGTGTATAAATACAAAAAMTCTCTATCTGTCCATGACTCGYGCTCATTACCCTGCTATCTCAAAATAGAAAACAGTTACATACAATATACTGCCACCTGTAGATTGTCTCCAACAGTAAACTAAATGAAAACTSAATTTGGTGACTTGTTTGATTTGACATCTGGCATATTGGAGGAGGTTTAATGATTTGCTGGCGAAAAGACTGAATGCTGGAGGTTTGTTCAGTTTTTTGTTGAAGGTTGTTGATGCTGTGCATGAAAATCTGCGATATGGAGATGATTTAGTGCCATCTGGAAACACTGATAAGATCCCTGAAAATCTGGGGAAAATGGTATGGAGATAGCCCTTTTTGAGAGGTTCGACACATCACTTTGCCAGTGGTTCATATTTCTTTTGTTATAAATTCCCCTAACTTTATGCAAAGGTGCTCTGCCACTTGTTATCTAACTGCCAGGTTTTCAATGTAGATGAACTCTGTTTTCCATATGGTTCGATCTATGCTGAAAACAGGGACATTTTGGCACTTCGTCTCTTTGCAATAGCATGTTCCTGACGTACAATTTCAATAATATTACGAGGCAACTTTTGTTATAGATGCAGCGAGATTCAAAAACAATTTCAACTCTTCTTGAAAAATGAAAGAATGTTCCCCTGTCGTGTATCTTTCCCAACTGGTTGTGACTTCTGGCCCCTGGGTCACTTCCAGAATTGCGCACTCTGAACTATCAGTATTCAAATCTGGAACATTTTATAACATTCTGAATAACTTAGCTTGCAATATTCTTCAGTGCCTCTCATTGAAGTAAACTGATGTTGGCTAAAAGGTTCAAACACAACTTGAAAATCATCATCGTCGTTAGAAAGCTCTACAGATAGGGAACTCGATGGCCAAGCATTAGGTCTCTAATCTACAGTTTGCTTGGATAAGGAAACTTGTTTTTTCATTAGAACTAGAATCACTTTCTATGTTTTCATCATCACCATCTGGTTCTGTATCATTATCCTTGTCAACAATAATAACAAGAGTATCCATGGGAATATCCCTACCATAAGTCTGCCGATGTTGATGCCAATAGCAACGAACATCATCACAAGGTTCATTGCAAGCAACCCTTCTCATACAGTCTGAAGCTGAAGGTTGTCGATTCATCACCCTCTTTATCAGGTATCCACAAATTTGACACTTCCAATGATGGACTCTATAATTGTTAACCTCGTCAGTAAAGCCGTGATAAATAGTTGTGGCATAACCGTCGGTAGGCCTCTGATGATCAGGAGCTATGTTGGTGTTTATTTCCTTCATCACCTTTTGAAAGAAAGGGCCATGATCATCATGGTCCCTATTCCCGTTGGTAAGCCACCAGTACGCATGGATCATTTCATGCAGTAAAGTGTTCTTGAAATTAGTACTTGAACGAAACTTTAATAATGGTTCTGAAAGGCGTATAGCACAACCACCCATTTCATATAATGGCAAAAGAGAGCATGGATGTATGGGTTGGGATCCAGAAGATCTTCCTCTTCCAGATGGTGATCCTTGGCCCTCGTTATTTGCAGAAGATGATGCTATATATTTTGCAGAACTATCCCATTCCTCTGGCAAGAGATCCTTTGTTCATAAAAGATGGGATATCATACTGGCGAGGACCAATAGCAGGGGCAAATTCGAGGAACACGCAACCTTCCTTTGCAACTGTGACTCCTCCGCATTGGACACCTTGAATCTGGCTTCAAACACCTGGCACAGGGTTTAAAGGCCGTGTTTATA
>JASDQU010102579.1:316497-331470 GCA_032191745.1 Picea mariana | reverse complement strand
ATATATATATATATATATATATATATATATAGTTTCTTTGGGCAATATCCCACATTCGCGTGGTGAACTGAACATTCAGCGTTTAAATAAACCAACAGTTACATGTTATGTCAAGTAGTGAGCCCGAGGCTTGGGATTTGGGGTTTGGTGTTGGTGCTGGCGTTGGCTTGTGTGTTTGCTGTTGGTGCACGAAAAAGGCGCTTACCCTTGGTGTTGGGTATTCGGGTGGTTGGCCCTAGGCCACTATGACTTTTTGGTGAAACTTTTGTTAATTTATTCATAAAACTTCTGCCTAAAGGCAGAGGCTGAGGGACCATTTTTAATTTTTGCCAAATTCACCAAGTTTTGGCGATCAAACCAACTTTGTCTTTGCCCACCAGAATTAAACTTTCACCATTTCGAACCAATCCACCATTTTTTGCTAAAATATACACCGAAACTCACTTTGAAGCTTACGCGCAGGGACTTGTCTTATGCTGGAATAATGTCGGGCGCTTTTCGCCACCTTCGCCATGCGTCATGAGCGAACACATGTGCCTGAAAAAGATAAATGTTATTCAGAACACTGATTCCCTATTATATAGGGTTCTAACATAGGCTCCACCTGGGGAAGATAGCTCCAAAAAAGGTGTCTAGAATCCATGAACTCTGAATTTCACCGACCAGCTGATCATTGGGCTGCCCCCAAACTGTAAACTGAAAATAAAACCATGAAGAAATGAAAAAGAAAAGATGCTCATTCTGTTGAGTTTATTGGCACATTCCTACCTACTCTAATCTAACAGTTACTGCTTCAATCAGGTAATGAAAAAGTGCCAATGAAGCCAACCCAATAGTTGATCCTATGATTCGGCTTCCTCATCATGTTTGATGAAAATCAAGACTGAAATATGTACTGGCAGCTGGTGATAGCTCGAGTTCTTGCAGGAAAAACATGTTTGAACAGTTACACTGAAAAAGAGCTCCATGTAATTTGCAAACGGGTCAATAAATATATGATCTTTTTGTTGATTCTTCGGGTATTCCTTCAACATTCTAACATGGATAAGTTTCCCATTCGTGTCCTCAATATCAGACCATGACTGCAACTGTTCAATTTCAGACTTATGCTTGCAAACAACATATTCTTCAATCAGAAAATCGAAAGATGATGCAATATCTTTTGGTTTTGGAGACATAAGATTCTCATAAAATTGTTTTGGATGTTGGAAACTATAAGATTGAATCTGAGTATTCAAAAGCTCAATATCTTTTTCAAGTCTTTCAACAAACATCTCGAGAACACAAATTTTAATTTCATGAGGAAAATTCTTCGATTTCTAACAATAAAACGCGTTTGTTAACGAAATTTCTTCAATTGGAAAATCTGCTAACTCATCCCTGAGATCTTTGACAGCTTCACAATATATAGGATTTTCCACATACCTTGTCATCTTGAAGGATCATCAAGGCTCTGAAATCTGGATTCTTCAGAAGTGAAGTCGCTTGCGATCTTTGAAGCTTGGGATCTTGAACAATGGATTCGCCAGGTGAATGGTACAGCCTTTCGGTGTTTGGCTTCTGTTCACCATCAGAAGTCAAAAATGAACTTGAAGTGCAGCTCTGGAGAAAGCTCCCCAGTGGAGTCGCCAAAAATGTTAGCGCTCTGTAATTTGCCTAAGGATGCTAAGGCAATCACAGAGGTAACCTCGAACCGCTTCGAGTCTTGGATCTAGCCCTCCAAGACTTAGAGAGAGATCTCTCTTTTAGATTTAGCTTTGTTTTTAAGGGATGGGTTTTAGGCTAGTTATAAAAGCAATGAAAATATAGAGTTTTTGATTTTGAGATGGTTACTTTGGGACAGCAAGGAGGGCCATTGGGAAAATGGGGTCTGTGCTTTAAACAAAGTGATTCACATCTTAGATCTAGACAAGACTGTTACATAGGGCAAGGTAGCAGAAACATTGGATCGATTTAAGTTTTGATGGTGTAGGTTTGAGGAAGAAGTAGGGGAGGTAAAAACCAGGCACAGGAGCAGCTAAGAATTCCTGAACTAAGATTTTAGAAGATAAACATAAAGATTACCAAAAGCTGAGAGGCAGAGTATCTGCTGATAAATTCTGCCTCTATTACTTTCCTTCTGGTAATAAGAACTGAAAACAAATTGTAAAGAAGACAGGAAATACATTAACAAAGAAGAACACCACCAACATTTCCACACAGGAATCCTGTGAACAACATGCTCATTTCTGAATTGATCATCTAAATATTACAATAATATTATATGGCCATACACAGCCCATGCTCCAGGAAAGAAAATGAAAATTACAGGTCTGGACCTCTCACACAGGTCGAGCCTCTCCTATTCAGCCCAGTCGAACCCCCTCTTAGTCTTTTACTAGTGTATAAATACAAAAAATCTCTATCTGTCCATGACTCGCGCTCATTACCCTGCTATCTCAAAATAGAAAACAGTTACATACAATATACTGCCACCTGTAGATTGTCTCCAACAGTAAACTAAATGAAAACTGAATTTGGTGACTTGTTTGCTTTGACATCTGGCATATTGGAGGAGGTTTAATGATTTGTTGGTGAAAAGACTGAACGCTGGAGGTTTGTTCAGTTTTTTGTTGAAGGTTGTTGATGATGTGCATGAAAATCTGCGATATGGAGCTGATTTAGTGCCATCTGGAAACACTGATAAGATCCTTGAAAATCTAGGGAAAATGGTATGGAGATAGCCCTTTTTGAGAGGTTCGACACATCACTTTGCCAGCGGTTCATATTTATTTTGTTATCAATTCCCCTAAATTTCTGCAAAGGTGCTCTGCCACTTGTTATCTAACTTCCAGGTTTTCACTGTAGATGAACTCTGTTTTCCATATGGTTCGATCTATGCCTGAAAACAGGGACATTTTGCCACTTCGTCTCTTTGCAATAGCATGTTCCTGACGTACAATTTCAATAATATTACGAGGCAACTTTTGTTATAGATGCAACGAGATTGAAAAACAATTTCAACTCTTCTTGAAAAATGAAAGAATGTTCCCCTGTCGTGTATCTTTCCCAACTGGTTGTGACTTCTGGCCCCTGGGTCGCTTCCAGAATTTTGCACTCTGAACTATCAGTATTCAAATCTGGAACATTTTATAACATTCTGAATAACTTAGCTTGCAATATTCTTTAGTGCCTCTCATTGAAGTAAACTGATGTTGGCTAAAAGGTTCAAACACAACTTGACAATCATCATCGTCATTAGAAAGCTCTACAGATAGGGAACTCGGTGGCCAAGCATTAGGTCTCTAATCTACAATTTGCTTGGATAAGGAAACTTGTTTTTTCATTAGAACTAGAATCACTTTCTATGTTTTCATCATCACCATCTGGTTCTGTATCATTATCCTCATCAACAATAATAACAAGAGTATCCATGGGAATATCCCTACCACAAGTCCGTCGATGTTGATGCCAATAGCAACGAACATCATCACAAGGTTCATTGTGAGCAACCCTTCTCATACAGTCTGAAGCTGAAGGTTGTCGATTCATCGCCCTCTTTATCAGGTATCCACAAATTTGACACTTCCAATGATGGACTCTATAATTGTTAACCTCGTCAGTAAAGCTGTGATAAATAGTTGTGGCATAACCGTCGGTAGGCCTCTGATGATCAGGATCTATGCTGGTGTTTATTTCCTTCATCACCTTTTGAAAGAAAGGGCCATGATCATCATGGTCCCTATTCCCGTTGGTAAGCCACCAGTACGCATGGATCATTTCATGCAGTAAAGTGTTCTTGAAATCAGTACTTGAATGGAACTTTAATAATGGTTCTGAAAGGCGTATAGCACAACCACCCTTTTCATATAATGGAAAAAGAGAGCATGGATGTATGGGTTGGGATCTAGAAGATATTCCTCTTCTAGATGGTGATCCTTGACCCTCGTTATTTGCAGAAGATGATGTTGTATATTTTGCAGAACTATCCCATTCCTCTGGCAAGAGCTCCTTTGTTCATAAAATATGGGATATCATACTGGCGAGGACCAATAGCAGGGGCAAATTCGAGGAACACATAACCTTCCTTTGCAACTGTGACTCCTCCGCGTTGGACACCTTGAATCCGGATTCAAACACCTGGCACATGGTTTAAAGGCCGTGTTTATATATATATATATATATATATATATATATATATATATATATAGTTTTTGTGGGCAATATCCCACATTCGCGTGGTGAACTGAACATTCAACGTTTAAATAAACCAACAGTTACATGTTATGTCAAGTAGTGAACCCGAGGCTTGGGCTTTGGGGTTTGGTGTTGGTGCTGGCGTTGGCTTGTGTGTTTGCTGTTGGTGCACGAAAAAGGCGCTTACCCTTGGTGTTGGGTATTTGGGTGGTTGGCCCTAGGCCACTATGACTTTTTGGTGAAACTTTTGTTAATTTATTCATAAAACTTCTACCTAAAGGCAGAGGCCGAGGGACCATTTTTAATTTTTTCCAAATTCACCAAGTTTTGGCGATCAAACCAACTTTGTCTTTGCCCACTAGAATTAAACTTTTACCATTTCGAACCAATCCACCATTTTTTGCTAAAATATACACCGAAACTCACTTTGAAGCTTGCGCGCAGGGACTTGTCTTATGATGGAATAGTGTCGGGCGCTTTCCGCCACCTTCGCCATGCATCATGAGCGAACACATGTGCCTGAAAAAGATAAATGTTATTCAGATGATTCCCTATTATATAGGGTTCTAACATAGGCTCCACCTGGGGAAGATAGCTCCGAAGGAGGTGTCTAGAATCCATGAACTCTGAATTTTGATGACCAGCTGATCATTGGGCTGCCCCCAAACTGTAAACTGAAAATAAAACCATGAAGAAATGAAAAAGAAAAGATGCTCATTCTGTTGAGTTTATTGGCACATTCCTACCTACCCTAATCTAACAGTTACTGCTCCAATCAGGTAATGAAAAAGTGCCAATGAAGCCAACCCAGCGGTTGATCCCATGATTCGGCTTCCTCATCATGTTTGATGAAAATCAAGACTGAAATATGTACTGGTAGCTGGTGATAGCTCGGGTTCTTGCAGGAAAAACATGTTTGAACAGTTACACTGAAAAAGAGCTCCATGTAATTTGCAACAGGGTCAATAAATATATGATCTTTTTGTTGATTCTCCGGGTATTCCTTCAACATTCTAACATGGATAAGTTTCCCATTCGTGTTCTCAATATTAGACCATGACTGCAACTGTTCAATTTCAGACTTATGCTTGCAAACAACATATTCTTCAATCAGAAAATCGAAAGATGATGCAATATCTTTTGGTTTTGGAGACGTAAGATTCTCATAAAATTGTTTTGGATGTTGGAAACTATAAGACTGAATCTGAGTATTCAAAATCTCAATATCTTTTTGAAGTCTTTCAGCAAACAGCTCGAGAAAACAAATTTTAATTTCATGAGGAAAATTCTTCGATTTCCTACAATAAAACGCGTTTGTTAACGAAATTTCTTCAATTGGAAAATCTGCTAACTCATCCCTGAGATCTTTGATAGCTTCACAATATATAGGATTTTCCACATACCTTGTCATCTTGAAGCATCATCAAGGCTCTGAAATCTGGATTCTTCAGTAGTGAAGTCGCTTGCGATCTTTGAAGCTTGGGATCTTGAATAATGGAGTTGCTAGGTGAATGGTACAACCTTTCGGTGTTTGGCTTCTGTTCACCATCAGAAGTCAAAAATGAACTTGAAGTGCAGCTCTGGAGAAAGCTCCCCAATGGAGTCGCCAAAAATGTTAGCGCTCTGTAATTTGCCTAAGGCTGCTGAGGCAATCACAGAGGTAACCTCGAACCGCTTCGAGTCTTGGATCTAGCCCTCCAAGACTTAGAGAGGGATCTCTCTTTTAGATTTAGATTTGTTTTTAAGGGATGGGTTTTAGGCTAGTTATAAAAGCAATGAAAATATAGAGATTTTGATTTTGAGATGGTTACTTTGGGACAACAAGGAGGGCCATTGGGCAAATGGGGTCTGTGCTTTAAACAAAGTGATTCACATCTCAGATCTGGACAAGACTGTTACACAGGGCAAGGTAGCAGAAACATTGGATCGATTTAAGTTTTGATGGCATAGGTTTGAGGAAGAAGTAGGGGAGGTAAAAACCAGGCACAGGAGCAACTAAGAATTCCTGAACCAAGCTTTTAGAAGATAAACATAAAGATTACCACAAGCTGAGAGGCAGAGTATCTACTGATAAATTCTGCCTCTATTACTTTCCTTCTGGTAATAAGAACTGAAAACAAATTGTAAAGAAGACAGGAAATACATTAACAAAGAAGAACACCACCAACATTTCCACACAGGAATCTTGTGAACAGCATGCTCATTTCTGAATTGATCATCTAAATATTACAATAATATTATCTGGCCATACACATCCCATGATCCAGCAAAGAAAATGAAAATTACAGGTTTGGACCTCTTACACAGGTCAAGCCTGTCCTATTCAGCCCAGTCGAACCCCCTCTTAGTATTTTACTAGTGTATAAATACAAAAAATCTCTATCTGTCCATGACTCGCGCTCATTACCCTACTATCTCAAAATATAAAACAGTTACATACAATATACTGCCACCTGTAGATTGTCTCCAACAGTAAACTAAATGAAAATTGAATTTGGTGACTTGTTTTCTTTGACATCTGGCATATTGGAGGAGGTTTAATGATTTGCTAGAGAAAAGACTGAACGCTGGAGGTTTGTTCAGTTTTTTGTTGAAGGTTGTTGATGCTGTGCATGAAAATCTGCGATATGGAGCTGATTTAGTGCCATCTAGAAACACTGATAAGATCCCTGAAAATCTGGGGAAAATGGTATGGAGATAGCCCTTTTTGAGAGGTTCGACACATCACTTTGTCAGCGGTTCATATTTCTTTTGTTATCAATTCCCCTAAATTTCTGCAAAGGTGCTCTGCCACTTGTTATCTAACTGCCAGGTTTTCACTGTAGATGAACTCTGTTTTCCATATGGTTCAATCTATGCCTAAAAATAGGGACATTTTGCCACTTCGTCTCTTTGCAATAGCATGTTCCTGACGTACAATTTCAATAATATTACGAGGCAACTTTTGTTATAGATGCAGCGAGATTGAAAAACAATTTCAACTCTTCTTGAAAAATGAAAGAATGTTCCCCTGTCGTGTATCTTTCCCAACTGGTTGTGACTTTTGGCCCCTGGGTCGCTTCCAGAATTTCGCACTCTGAACTATCGGTATTCAAATCTGGAACATTTTATAACATTCTGAATAACTTAGCTTGCAATATTCTTCAGTGCCTCTCATTGAAGTAAACTGATGTTGGCTAAAAGGTTCAAACACAACTTGACAATCATCATCATCGTTAGAAAGCTCTACAGATAGGGAACTCGGTGGCCAAGCATTAGGTCTCTAATCTACAGTTTGCTTGGATAAGGAAAATTGTTTTTTCATTAGAACTAGAATCACTTTCTATGTTTTCATCATCACCATCTGGTTCTGTATCATTATCCTTGTCAACAATAATAACAAGAGTATCCATGGGAATATCCCTACCACAAGTCCGCCGATGTTGATGCCAATAGCAATGAACATCATCACAAGGTTCATTGCGAGCAACCCTTCTCATACAGTCTGAATCTGAAGGTTGTCGATTCATCACCCTCTTTATCAGGTATCCACAAATTTGACACTTCCAATGATGGAATCTATAATTGTTAACCTCGTCAGTAAAGCTGTGATAAATAGTTGTGGCATAACCGCCGGTAGGCCTCTGATGATCAGGAGCTATGCTGGTGTTTATTTCCTTCATCACCTTTTGAAAGAAAGGGCCATGATCATCATGGTCCCTATTCCCATTGGTAAACCACCAATACACATGGATCATTTCATGCAGTAAAGTGTTCTTGAAATTAGTACTTGAACGAAACTTTAATAATGGTCTTGAAAGGCGTATAGCACAACCACCCATTTCATATAATGGAAAAAGAGAGCATGGATGTCTGGGTTGGGATCCAGAAGATCTTCCTCTTCCAGATGGTGATCCTTGACCCTCGTTATTTGCAGAAGATGATGCTGTATATTTTGCAGAACTATCCCATTCCTCTGGCAAGAGCTCCTTTGTTCATAAAAGATGGGATATCATACTGGCGAGGACCAACAGCAGGGGCAAATTCGAGGAACACACAAACTTCCTTTGCAACTGTGACTCCTCCGAGTTGGACACCTTGAATCCGGCTTCAAACACCTGGCATAGGGTTTAAAGGCCGCGTTTATATATATATATATATATATATATATATATATATATATTTAGTTTCTATGGGCAATATCCCACATTCGCGTGGTGAACTGAACATTCAATGTTTAAATAAACCAACAGTTACATGTTATGTCAAGTAGTGAGCCCGAGGCTTGGGCTTTGGGGTTTGGTGTTGGTGCTGGTGTTGGCTTGTGTGTTTGCTGTTGGTGCACGAAAAAGGCACTTACCCTTGATGTTGGGTATTCGGGTGGTTGGCCCTAGGCCACTATGACTTTTTGGTGAAACTTTTGTTAATTTATTCATAAAACGTCTTCCTAAAGGCAGAGGCCTAGGGACCATTTTTAATTTTTGCCAAATTCACCAAGTTTTGGCGATCAAACCAACTTTGTCTTTGCCCACCAGAATTAAACTTTTACCATTTCGAACCAATCCACCATTTTTTGCTAAAATATACACCGAAGCTCACTTTGAAGCTTGCGCGCAGGGACTTGTCTTATGCTGGAACAGTGTCGGGCGCTTTCCTCCACCTTCGCCATGCGTCATGAGCGAACACATGTGCCTGAAAAAGATAAATTTTATTCAGAACACTGATTCCCTATTATATAGGGTTCTAACAGTTTCCAACATGTGGCATCTCTTTGTTGTCTAGTAAATTGAGGTCTAGGAGCATATTTATTCCTCTCTACAGTATTCAAATGACCCATAATCTGATTATGTACCTAGGTAAACTGAGTACTCATCTAGTCAATCTTCTAAGTCAAGAGGGCAATCGGATCAGGAGCACTATTTTTGGAAACCTTAGTATTTGTTTATGCCTTGACACGGGGGTACTGAAAAGGTTCCACCTTTGAATCAAGGAGATTTTCTTTGATATCAATATTATACTCTTTGGATTATGTCAACAATGTGGGATTATTGTCTTTTAGAATTAATCAAAATTTCCCTTCAAAAGCGTCCATGTAAAGGAGACGAATGAATGATGTTGTAGGAAGGAATTTTGTTGGTATCTGATTGTACAACCTGTCAAATATAGTATTCAATTCCTTCAATGTCTCATTCTCCTTTTTCATTATTTGATTGAATTGAGCTCCAAGTGTCCCACCATCTGTCTTTGTTGACCATCTATTCTTAAATAAGTTGGAAAAATCTTCATAGGATGTGAGATGATCGTCAAGGAGGCCTCTAAACCAATCAAGATATTCTTTAGTCAATGATGAGGTGAATAATCTCATGGCCACATATTCATGCTCAATACCTGCATTGTCCATGTCTCGGCCCATGATGTAAAGATGGTCCTCAAGAGTTATCACATTGTTTCCTAGAAACTTTGACTACAATTTGTTAGAATCATTCAACATTGTATTAGGGTATCCTTGGATATTGGGCATGTTAAGGGGTTTGTATAGGTCATTTTCCCAAGGGTGAGCCATTGGATCAAGAGGAAGGGTATCATGGAAGAGGGTATTGACAATAGAATACTTGAGAGGATGCCTTATTTGGTAGACCTTAGAAGGATTGAACCTCCCAGGGGGAAAAGGTTTGAAAAGGAAGGGTTTTGGGGGGTGGAGTCGCCAGATGAGATTCAAGTTGAGCTCATCAAGAAAGGTGGAAAGGGAACATCCCTTGGGTGGATTCGTCATGCAGGCTAAGGGATAAAGGCTTCGAGATATATTGCCAAAGTGTCGTTAGGGTTCCAAAGAGGATTCAAAATCCTCCTCGACAACGACGCCAAAATTTTATCACACAAGTTGTAGGTTGGGAAAATATCTACCCAACCATCAATTGGCGGCAACTAGGAGGGAAAATACCCACTGTCACCTTAGGCATGTGTCCCCCTCACTTTAGAGGTGAGGTAGTCACCTCAAGGGGGGAATTCCAGTGACCCTAGGGGAATGAGATGGAAAAGGATGAAGATGAAGAGGATGCCCCTAAAGTTCAATTCTAAGTGGTATGAAGGTCTTGGGAAAGAATATTGGGAAGGTTCAAGGGTTTCCAAATATGTTGAGTGACTTGGCGATAGTGAAGTACCTACCCGAGACACACGGAAAATAAACATATGATGAAATATAACCAATTGGACAAGAAAGTTAAGCTTGTTGTCCCTAATAGAATATGTTAGTAACAATATATATCAATGATGAAATGGAACAATAAACTGCTAAATAAGTGCTAGAAATCAAGTGAAATATACAAGAGATAGACTAGCTAAACACTAGCAAAACTCAAGATTAAAGGCCAATATACTAGCATGAAAAGATAAAGGGTTTTTTAAACACTTTCTGCATCAAAATATATCAGCCTTATGGATGTAACAATTAACTTATTACATCAATAAAATCTTCCACTAAAACTCCTCCAAATTTTTCCAAAAAATGAGCTAGACCAAGAAGTGTAAGTGTGGAAACTTTGGGCAAATTCCAGCGGTTGATTAGAGAGTTACTCAAGTAATTATATTAGGGTTTCTGCAGCCCTAATGGATGAATATACAATTTTGTAACAAAATCAATAAATACCCCTTTAGAGGGGATGCCCTAGTGGCTCAGAGGTGCTCTAAGCAGAAGGAACATAACCCAAGTTGAAAAAAATTAATACGACAATAAATCATGTTTCCCAATATAATATTTTGTTTCTCCAATGCAAGAATACTTCAGATTAGTTCCTTCAAAATTGGGTGATGGAGTCTTTAAAGAAAAATATATATCCACAACAACCCTATGGGTGTAAACCCTTTTACTCCCTAGGGTATTCCAACCAGGCTTAGGGTAAATCTAGGAGGGTATACACACTCATATTCCTCCTAGCAACCCTTGCAAAAAATAAAGAATTAAAACCTTTAACAAAGAGATGAAGCAATGATGGAGGTTGTATCTATCATACTCCTCCATAGGGTTTTCACCAAAAATGACCAAAGTAAGCAACAAAATAATAGCATCTGCATATTTTTCCTTACTTAATCCAATAAAATGAGAGAACAAACCCTAGTTAGCATGCAACATTCATCCAAGATTCAAGAGAGAGCCTTTATGGGGTGCGCATCACTCCTCCTCTTCCAATAACCAAGAGACATTCACCATAAGACATTCCATAAGAGAGAAACACCAAAATCACAAAGAGTAGCAAAACTTTCAGCCATGTACTTCTCACAATGGGAGAGTTATGTTATAAAATGAGATCTTATGATCTCTATTTATACAAAATGTCACTAACATAGTTTGTCCACATAATATTAGGTAAAACACAATACTAGGGGTCAACAACCCTAATATTTCCCCTTTTACAAAATAATATTAAACAATTCACTTAAAATTTTCTTTTACACAAAAAGAAACCCTAATTTAGAGTGACATCACCCCTTTAGGGAACATTTTAGCACTAGGAGCAAGTCGTTGGTGTTGGAGGAGTGTAGTTAGGCTTCCCAAAGACACATGTCAAGTATCCAAGTCACTTTCTTCATGGTCAAAGCCCAATTCTCCTCAAAGCGTCCATGTTCCAATGACTGATAAGCTCACCACCAAACCCTATCCCCCATAGATGATGTCATGCTCCTAAGGACGACATTTTTCCTCTTCTAGGAAAAATGTTTGGCATGTAGGGGCTAGGTTATGTCATCCAAGTCATCTGCTAGGCCTCCAAAGTTTCATCTCTCTCATCCGACATGCGGGCCCTTAGCATCCACCTGTGGGATTCAAGCCCCATGGAAGTCCAAGCTAGTCTTGTTCCTCCAAAATTGTCCACCAACTAGGTCCTGCAAAGACAAATAAGCACACCCTCCAAGGATCTCAAGTCAAAATATAATGATAAGTAAATAAAGTCAATAAATGAGACACCTAAGCATGTGCATAAAATATTACCATGTCAAATAAGTAAGTGCTCAAAGACATTATGCGACTTGCCAAGATTAGATATGGGAGGGTTGACGAGCTGTCCTATTGGGTAGATCTTTCCCTAGGTCAAGGAGTATTTCCAATATTTCCCTCTCTAATCCATGTAAAGTGAATGAAATGGTTAAGGGTTAAGACTCAATGGGCATGCAGTTCATGACATACAAGGGGTTGTAGTGTCTCATTCCTGGGTTCCTTTATGGAGGGTGTGTGGCACCTTCGTTTGCAATGAAATTTTCCAATCCCATATTTTTTCCATTCTTTGTTTCTTTCAAATTTTAGGTACAAGTTGAAGGCCACTGTCTTGGCATGGTGTCCAGATAATGACAATGCCACTCAAAAATACCTAGTGGAAATGAGAAGGTTGGATCGTGATGAGGCCCCTTTTTTCTCAGCCATGCAACTAAGAGACATTACCTTGGATTGGCACCCAGATGATGGTAATTTCATACCACTAAATATGCATGATCATGATAGGTCGTCTCGTGGTGATACCTCCCATCCTCCAACTAACCCTTTAAGCATTCTTAATCATTATTCTTGTGGGTCCCCCTTTTTTACAGATAAGTGTTTCATTTCTTTCTTGGGGGATCCCTGGGCGAAGCATATGGAAGGTTTATACATAGGATTTTATCTTTTTCCCAACAACAATCCCTCTGGGCCTTCAACCCCTTCTTCCCATAGAATGAGGGACAACCCCTTCTTCGGTCAATACACCCTAAAATCCCAAGAAATAAGGAAATGGGGGGAAATAGTGATGGAAAGTGGTAAGTATGTTCGGGAATGGTACGATGGATATTCAAGGGAGTTCCTAGTATGAAACCAATCCCCAAGGAAGACCACTTAGTAGGGCACAATGTCAACCACCAAGGTGAAGCAGGGAAAAGACATAATATCCAAGCATATGTCATGAAATATAAAGTAGTCTAAGATACAACATACTCAAATGCCTCAAATATTGAAATGACACTCACCATAATACTGGACTTGTACCTCCTGGAGCAAGGCCCATTTCCTTCTAGAAGCCAATGGGTGTGGTGGATGCCATCCGAAAATATACAACCTCTGTGGTGGTGAGAAGGGTCTCCATCTATGCAAAAGGATATTGTTAGTCATGTAGTCTCTCAACACTCCATATCTACAACTTGAGGGCCTCAAGACATAATCTCCTTATTTATCCCAGAAAATGGGGATAATAGGGCCAAATGTGCTTCCACCTTCACGTATTTGGCCCTGTTTAGTAGAGAATAAATTATTTGTGAAACCAAGAGGAGCTCATTCATGAGGTATTCCACTTTGGGATTTCTAGAGAGCCATACATGCTTAATTATTATTTAGTCATATAATGTTTTATTCTCTTTTACAAATGCAACCTTATACATGTTTAGTTATTATCCAATCATATAACCTTTTATTGTTTTTGACAAATGCAAGTTTAAAGGACGGTCACCTCTATGATCTACAACACATTTCCAACAAGGTATAAATCATTCGCTTCTATTGCCTCATGAAATTTCCCCTCATTTCCTTGTATACTTAAATTAAAAATAAAAGGATAGATAATAGTGGAAACAACTATTATTCATTTAATAATATTGTTTTTATAGATTATTGACTGTAAGTTGATGTGGCATATTATGTTCTCCCTTAACATTTTTTTTTTCCAATGTTCAATGTTCAGAAACACCTATTAAGAGGACTTGGCGATGTAGAATGCTAGTTGGAGTTAGAGATTGATTCAATGAACATTGACAACAATATTGATAAAGTGGATGGTGGGAAAAAAATGAGTTCCATACCTATACACATGAAATCTTTTGTGCCATACTTCTTTCCATGCTTTTGGAACTTGTACCTCACCATATGCTATATACCTTAGACCATGKTGTATTATGCCCTTCAAGTAACAAAGAACATGTGATGCAGTGACCAAATGAATT
Source organism: Picea mariana (assembly GCA_032191745.1). Classification (NCBI taxonomy): domain Eukaryota; kingdom Viridiplantae; phylum Streptophyta; class Pinopsida; order Pinales; family Pinaceae; genus Picea; species Picea mariana. The sequence continues at coordinate 317,361 of JASDQU010102579.1, read as the reverse complement.
TACCTTGGCTCAACCATATATTGTTTCATAATGTTCAATACAAAACATTAATCCAGTCTACTACTAACCAAATATATCAAAGATTCAATCAACTATCTATACACCAAAGGATTAAAATCCAAGCCAACATGCAACTTTATATTTGGTATTATTAGCACTCAACTTTTTCCTCAAAATTTTAAAGCGTCTTTGGCAATTTCATGTTAAATTGTTATATTCCTTTGGTCTTTGCCCATTGTTATAATCCTCAAATCTTCCATTGAGCCTTGAAAATCTTGATTTGATCACTTTTTCACATGGTCTTTGACTTTTTTCTGCCACCTATATTCCAAAAAACACATAAATAAATGTTATTTATTCTAAAACCCTAGTTCTATGCCTTTTTATATTTTCAAATAAAAAAATATTTTTATTTGTAAATATTATAAAAAAAATTGTGTGTGCTCGAGTGTTCTAAGTCCTAAGTCTAATCCTAAGAAAAATTACATACCAAAGTCCACAAAAAATCACATGCGTCGAATCACACAAACCAAGCACAAGGCTCAAGCAAGCCTAAGAGGCATACCTTACATATCTCATAAAATACCATACCAGATCATTGGCATATAGAAAGAAAGAAAGAAAGAAAGTAATTTTAACGTCCACGAGGCTAAAAATAGCCTATGGGACAGATTGCTTTTCCATCTGGATTTTTCATTCGGCCCTTTTCTTGTGAAGTTTTACAATAATCGCTCCCAGCTTCTCAACAAACTCTTCGCTGAATAGATTATCCCAGGAATTAGCTGCCAGAATACCTGCATAATTTTCCCTGCTGTCTTTGAGGGCCTCACATTCTAAAATGAAATGTTTTTCTGTTTCCACTTT
>JASDQU010102579.1:286780-316397 GCA_032191745.1 Picea mariana | reverse complement strand
CCAGAATATCTAACAGAACTGCAGGAAGATACCATACTTGACAGAAGGATGAGGACTTCGAAGCGGGGAAATGTGGAGTATTTGCGAGTTGGTCTTAAAGGGACGAATCCAAGCAAGGCCAAGTGGATTGAGGTTGGAAGGGTGAGGGAACTCTACCCTCATCTTCACATAGACTAAGATAGTCTTTTGGTGGTCCAAAAGCTTCCTAATGGGGAGGTGTGATCAGGGGATCAAAATTTGCTCAATTTTCAAAGTGCTCGGATTGAGACGAAACCAGTGCCATTGCGTCCGTCTCGTTTTCCTGATTCCGGCGGTATGTTTATTTTCGCGAATGGAGTCCGTATGGAGGAGATATCGCGATTTTATCACCGGGTCAAAAAGGTCAAAGTTGGGTGCTGACTGTACCTGTCCGTATAGTCCGTACGGCCACGTGGAGGGCCGTACCTTTTTCTGACTTGGCAGAGGGGGTGACGTGGCGACTGCTGGTTGGACAGTTCTGGATGAAACCAGTGTCATTGGCAACGAATGAAATTTGGACACGTGGCCCAATCATTTTGTGCCACGTGTCACTGTTCTGTTGGCTTATGAGTTGGGGTATGTATAAAAGTTTTGGGAGTCCGCGGGTTCGACCCCGGGACCTCCCCTCCATGTAATGACTTAACAACACTCTGCTGGCCAATGGGGCCGACCGTTACCACTTGATTCATATGTCAACGCGCAAACATTTAAACGTATGGATTGTATTATGTGGAAAAGGGTTGGGTCGGGGCCCAGCCCCGACCCATCGTTTTATATGTATAACCGTTGAATATATATATTGGCGCATATACATTGCAATGTATTGCAATGATTGTTAACACATAACACATATATGAACCGTGTATTAAACCAACGCGCGGGGTTTTGTGTTATGTTAACCATTGTATTTGCGGTTGTAACTTGTGCGGTTTAGCTCGTTACACAACGGTCAAACGACCTTTGCGCCCAGTCTATGGTCATATGGCCATATGACCCCGTGCCGAGGCGGTTGGGGGCTGGAGGCGCCCTAACCGTCCTACGGTTTGCACCGTTGGCGCGGTTGCGCCCGGTGCTAGGATTTAACGCGCGTTTGGAGCGTGTTCTTGGTTCATGGTTGGGAAAGTGCAGATTGTAGAACCAGAGACAGCAAAGAAGGAGGGAGACTTCAGAGGAGGCTATCTTCTTCATTTTTCGACCGTTTCAGGTGCCGTCAGAGCCTAGACAGGGGTTTTGGCACGCTGTGGAGCCATTGGAGCAGTCATTTTGTTGATTTGAGCACTGTAAGACTTGTTTTTAAGCACTTTGAGCAATTTAATATAAAAGATCCATTTGGAGGCTAGACCAGGAGATGTAGCCCGGAGTGGGGTGAACTCCTTTATCAAGTTGTTGTGTTTATGTCTTATGTTCAATGATTTTTTATGCTGTCTATATTCATTTCTGCATAAGTAAACCATTATTATGTGTTGCAAATTGATCTGATTGCCTTAAACACATAACATTTCACTTGCAAATTAATTTAATCAAGTTTATTAAGTCTTCGTCATATTTTTAGATCAATATATGTCATTAAAACTCACATTACTATTTGTAGAAATAGGCTTCATTACCACCATAAATTTTGTGACAATTAAGAATCACTTAAAATCATCTTCTTTTTAATATATATCCCATTAAAACTCACATTACTATGTTTACAATAGGTTATGATTCACTTACATTTGAAATTATTGTCATGATTACCCTCAATCAACGTGAATTGCCACCTTATATGACTATAATTGTCCCATGTCACATACCATCTCAACACTCAAATCACCTATAATTGCATCCTTTCTCAATTGTAATCTTCAAACTTCTACCTCCCTCTCTCAATCTCTAGCAATTCATATTCTTATGGCCCATCTCTAAGAGATAGTTACAATTGTTCCTCTTCTTTACATGCCACTTGAACAATCAATTCAACTTCTACATGTCATTTGATGCCCACTTCCTAATGACAATGAATTGGTTTAATAGTTATTGTCGATGCACCATACACATGTTTCTTTTGATCTTGTAATCTCTTGTACATTTTGTCAATTAATTGAGGTTAATATATGCATCCTCAAAGAAACCATTAGGATTGATCTATTCCATGGTAACGTTGAGTGATATTCTACCAAGAACCCCAATCAACTTAGTCCTAAATCATTCAACTACTCATAGACCATATTACACAAAGAATTGACCAATAAACATTCTTAGAACCTTTTAGGTTTTTGTTGACATGTTCTAGAAGCATGCATCCATTATTTCCATTAATTGTCCATCAATGTGATCTTCAAGTCAATTATGCATAGTTCAGTAAATCTATCACTTCCATATTAGGTCAGTTATCTCCTAGTGGAACTTCCCAACAAAACTTAGTACTTAGTCGCACTCTGACCTAATTGACTAAATTATGCATAGTTCAGTAAATCTTTCACTTCCATATTAGGTTGGTTCTCTCCTAGTGGAACTTCCCAACAAAAATTAGTACTTAGTCGCACTCTTACTTAATTGACTATTTGACTTCTTACATGATTCCTTATGATTCCTAGGAAATGTTTAATTTGTCTACTCAAATTCCTTTAATATCATGATTGATCTCCACATATTTTTGTTTCCATCATGCACTTGTGGAGAAAATATACTTGTATATCAAAATTTACAAAGATGTATTTCAATAAAGATTAGTAATTGATAATGAAAATCGTTTTACAAAATAAATGACTTCTCAAAATACAAGTCAAAGGGTGAGTCAAGTAATAAGTTTTGAGTTTTAATTGGATATGTTAATTGGGTCTAGCTCAAGTGTCAAAGGGGACAATTTCGTATCTACCCCACCTAGGACCAAACTGCACTTTGACATGTTTTATTTTCATGAGAAGACTATTGAGTATGACTCTTCATGAGTTAATTTTTTATTGGGGATGGAAAGGTAACAACAATCTCATTCTAGCACATATCTCTATGTGTAACCTCTAACCAAAATTTTGGTTGGTAACCTACCAAACGTACTCAATTGTTAACCTAGTGGAAATATGTTGGTAACCAAGAGAGAATCTCTCTCTCTCTCTCTCTCTCTCTCTCTCTCTCTCTCTCTCTCTCTCTCTCTCTCTCTCTCTACCCCCAACTCCGTCCACTTGTCGCTTTTCCTCTCTAGAGGAAAACCATGATAGTTTGGCCATTGTTATACTATTTGTATTTCATTATGAAGTAATTATTTTGTTAGTTAATGTTTAAAATCCATATAGTTTATAAGTTTCACCTTTCCATATAAATTTAAAGAATCTACTTTGAACAATTTTGACACATTAATCATTCAACACATAATAGCATATCCATTACATTGACTAGTAAGGCATAAAGTTCCATTTGAAGCTCTATTTTTACTAGTTTTGTAGATACCTTATGACACTTTCCTATATCCCTTGGATTTATTCATCATTTGAGATCTTTGGTAGTATATACAAATATATTGACACTTTTTTTAGGGATGTTGATATTTACAAAATTTTGTGTGTTGGTGTAATTTACTAGTATTGTGGCATTGTTGCTCTTTAAATGAAAAGGAAAAGAGATGAAAGCAATCTTCCTAATGAAAACCCATATCATATGGGAGTTTTTATGTTAGAAATAGCATTTTATCCCTAACTTCTAGTTAACAAAAACTCTTCATAAGTATTGATACTTCATTGAATTTCAATTTAATAGTATTTTTAATGATATATCAATGTTTTGTAGAGTGTGTTGGACAACTGAGAGGGGGGGTGAATTAGTTGTTACCATGCTTAAACAATTATGCTTATTTTAACTCTTTACAAAGCACTCAATGATAATCACAATAATGCAGGGAAATAATTAATAGCACATTCAACATTAGTCACACATATGAGATACACAGAGATAGATATTTCCTGAGGAAACCCATAAGGGGTAAAAACCACTTCTTCTTTATATGATAAGTAATATTTACATTCTTTACATTATCATACATATGAGAACCAACTCATAATGAGGTTGCAACCTCTGTTTTGCAAGTTGCTACTTGTTGAGAGCACTAACTCTCTGGTTTCTCTAGCACCAACTAGAAGGAAGCACCAACTCCCTGGTTTCTCTAGCACCAACTCCCCAGTGTTCCAGCACCAACTGGATGGAAGCACCAACTTCCAATCATACAAGCACCAACCTATAAAACAAAGAACAACAGTTCTCCCTTGCACCACCCTACCACCCTGATTTTTCTTGCTACAACCAGATGGAAGCTACAACTCCCTTTGTTCAAGCACCCACTTGAACCTATGAGGACAACAGTCCTCCCTAGCACCACCCTACCACCTTGAAATATAAATTTTGCTATCTATAAATTTATCACAGTGATACAATATTTATCATTGGCTTACCAGGCTTATCATTGTTCTGCTATGCTGCTCTGTTCTCTTGTTTCAATGTCTCTCTGTCTGCATCTTCTTACAATTTCTGATCTTCTATTTTTCTCTACCAGAGCACCTCAGCCTTCCTTTAGTGTCTCACTATCTTGCTACACACATGCCTTGCGCTTTCAGTGCTTCTGCCTTTTATACTCTATGCGCCATGTCCATTCAATGCACCATTCCTCTTCTCTGTATTTCAGTTGTTGCACACTCCTCCTTCTACACTCCTGAATCCCTCACAACAACAACAACCCCTCTCTTCTTTTTTCTACATACTTATAGTCTCGGTGCAACTTGTGCATGCTTTATCTCCATGTCGAGTGCTCTGCCCGATCATAATTGCCACTCTTCAGCTTCTCTAGTAGTTAGATCCATGTGTCCATCATCACTGAGTGTTAAGCCGAGATTCCTTAGCCTATCTCACAGTTGAGACTCTTCGTCTTCTCTATCAAAGTCGATCTAATCCTCTATGTTGCAGTTACAGGCTCCAACACTCTTCCATCTGTCAACCACCTCTAAGAATAATCTTCATTCAAATGGAAGATGCCTCGAGCCTCTTCATCTTATCTGGCGATCACACTAAATCTTGTTTGATTCCTTTGGAAAAATCCATCAGTCGTTTCTGGTAGTCACAATTTGAAGTGCAACAGTAGCTCTCCAATCACACTTAAATTCACCTGCACCATTGGATTTGATCCATAGGATCTTGCATTTAATTCGCATTTCGACATTTCGGTATTTCGACATTCCTGTGGTAGAGTTTCTTGACACTCCTTGTCGAGGTCCCCGAAACTCCGAAATTGAGCTTGGTTGCATTAGCTCCTTCTTTCATCTTCTGTCGATGTGACCAATGGCTGTGACCACACGCTGAGCCAAAACGTGTTTCGCATTTCGGCATTTTAGCAATTCGGCAATCATGTTGTGAGGCATCTCGACTCTCCAAGTCGCGACCTCCGAAACTCTGAAATGGAGCTTGCCGCTTCAATATTTTCTCTACATCTCTTCAACCATGTGACTATGAGAGGTGACCAAGCGCTTATCCATATAGTGCTTTCATGATTTTTCTTTTCGGCACTTCGGCGTTCCTGTGGCGATGAGTTCTTGATGCTCCATGTCCTAGTATCCGAAGCTCCAAAATGGAGCTTGGTTACACTAGCTCCGATCATTTCGGCATTTCGCATTTTAGGCTTTTGCGATTCTTGCAATGAAGATTCTTGTCACTTGACTCTTCCAACTCCTGGTATCTGAACCTCCGATATGGAGTCTTTGACATTTCGCAATCGCGCATTTCGCGACTTCGGGTTTCGTGACTTCAGGACTCATGTAGTAAGAGTTCTTGACATCCCCAATTTCCGGTATCTAAAATCGTCCTCCTTCTTCTGGGATTTCAGCATTTCGCATTTCGTGATTCCAGGACTCCTGATGATGAAAAGTGTTGACTCTTCTAACTCCCGGTACCCGAAATTGTCATCCTTCTTCCGGTATTTCGGCGTTTCGCATTTCGCGATTTTGGGACTCCTGATGATGAAGAGTCTTAACTCTTCCAACTCCTAGTATCCAAAACTTTGAAATGGAGTTATTTCCCAGTCTGCGAAACTCTTCATTTATGTGCCTATTTCGAGAGTCCGGGATTCCAAATTTCGCAACTCTGGGACTCCTTTGTTGAAGGGTCTCAACTCTTGACTTCTCAATCTCTCGGTATCTGAAACTCTGAAATGGATTTATTTCCCAGTCTGCAAGACTCTTGTTGATGTGCCCCTTTCGGGATTTCAGATTTCGCAACTCCAGGACTCCTATGTTGAAGAGTCTCAACTCTTGACTTCTCAATTTCCCGGTATCCAAAACTCCGAAGTGGAGTTTATGCTTCTGATCTTTCCTTTCCATTATCCCTAATTGTTTTCCATCAAATGAACAAGCACACTCTTGCACTCTGCGTGCACCATTGCACTTTCTATTCTGAGCTTATGCTGTCCCTATTTTTCCATCGCTGCATACTCTGATCTTGCCATCAATGACAAGCACACCTGCCTGATAAACATGCCAACAATCTCCCCCTTTGGCATTGATGGCAACCTTGAATGATTGCACTAATCTGTTTGTACCTCCAACTGTAGCATCCGGTCTAGACCACTTCTTTTCTCCCCCTTTTACATCAATGTCAAAGAAAACATGCTCCCCCTGAGTTGTTGTAGATTTTTTAGGAGGTATCAAATATTCAATCAATACAACACTCCCCCTAACAGGATGGACTCTCTTAGGTGTGAGACGGGATGACACCCAGCTTCTGTCGAAGATATTCAAATGGTGTCTTAGCTAGGGGTTTAGTAAAGATGTCTGCAATTTGTTCTGTGGTTGGAATATAATGGACCTTACCAACCTGATTGGTGACCTGCTCTCTCAGAAAATGGTATTTTATGGGAATATTCTTGGTCTTGGAGTGGGGTACAGAATTCTTAGACACACTGATGGCACTAGTGTTATCACAATGAATTGGGATCGGTGTTGCATATTTTACCTCCAAGTCTGCAAGTGTCTAAATCATCCATAATACCTAAGTGCAACAGGTAGCAGCAGCAATGTACTCTGCCTCTGTAGTTGATAAGGAAATGGAATCTTTCTTTTTACTAAGCCATGCTACTAATGAGTCACCCAAGAAGAATGCTCCTCCACTGGTGTTTTTTCTCTCATCAACACAGTTTTCCCAATCTGCATCTGAATAGGCAGTTAACTGAAAATTCTGATTTCTGGGATACCACAGACCATAAGTCATTGTTTCTTTCAAATATCTGAATATCCTTTTGACATCTAGAAAATGACTCAGTTTAGGTGCAGATGGATATCTTCCTACCATTCCAACAACATTCTTTATGTCTAGGTGAGATGTTGTGATATACAACAGGTTGCCTATCATTGGCCTATATTAACTTTGATCAACATCAGGTGAGTCATCATCCTTACTTAATTTGCATCTAGTAACCATATGTGTGCCCACAGGTTTAGAATCTTCCATTTGAAACCTTTTCAACATTTCTCTTAGATATTTTTCTTGATAAATGAACATCCCTTCAGACCTCTGAGTAATTGGCAGACCAAGAAAAAATGACAGTTCATCTATCATAGACATTTCAAACTCGGACTCCATGGCAGAAGCAAACCATTTTACCAATGAATCCTTATTACATCCGAAGATGATGTCATCTACATAGACCAACACAATGAGCAAATCATCACCCTCTATTTTGATATATAGATTGTTGTCAATTGTTCCTCTCTTGAACCCTTTGTCTTTGAGATACGTATCCAGTCTGTGATACCAGGCACGAGGAGCTTGTTTTAACCCATATAAATCTTTCTTCAGCTTGCATACTAAGTCAGGGTTATCAGACAGTTCTAAACCCTCTGGTTGTTCCATATAGACTTCTTCATTTAAATGTCCATTTAGAGAAGCTGACTTGACATCCATTTGATAGACTTTAAACCTTTTATGACAAGCATAGGCAAGAAATATTCTAATAGCTTCCAACCTTGCTATAGGCGCAAATGTTTCATCAAAATTCAGTCCTTCTATTTGAGCATAGCCTTTACAGACCAATCTTGCTTTTTTCCTGAAAACTTGTCCCTGCTCATTCAACTTATTCTTAAAGATCCATATGGAACCAATGATATTTTTACCTTCCGATCTATGAACCATCTCCCACGTATTGTTTTTCTCAATCTGATCAAGTTCATCATTCATTGCTTTAACACAATGTTCATCTTTGCTAGCTTCATTAAAATTCTTGGGTTCCAGCATGAATATGAAAGCTATATGTGATTGTTTAGTGTTTTTGATTAGCTTTCTCTTGGTTTGTACACCATTTTCTTTTTCACCAATTATCTAACTTGCAGGATGATTCTTTTGAGTGATTCTGGAGGAGGAATTTGATGTTGTCTACTGATTTGAGTCTGTCTAAATGTCTGTGTCTTCATCTGATTCAGAGTCTTCATTTTCTGATTCTTGGACCTGTTCATCTTCGGCTTTAGCTGTGTCTTCTATAGAAGACTCATTACTATACACCTCTCTTGTTGGGATTCCTTCATCAACTTTTACATCAATACAGTCAACCATTTTATGCAGCCTCTTATTATAGCATTTGTATCCTTTACTGTTTGTAGCATACCCCGAGAAGATACCTTCATCATCCCTGTCATCATATTTTCCAAGGTTCTCATCATTATTCTTTACGTAGCATTTACTCCCAAAGACTTTGAAGTGTTTAATTGAAGCAAGCCTCCCAAACCATAGTTCATAAGGTGTCTTGTCACTTTCTGGTCTGAGGTGGGCTTTGTTAAGAACATGGAATGTTGTGTGTATTGCTTCTACCCAGTAGGTTTGACCAATGTTATTCTCATTCATAATTGACCTAGCCATTTCCTGCACTATTTCATTTTGCCTCTCAACTACTCCATTTTGTTGTGGAGTTCTTGGGATTGTGTATTCTCTCTTAATCCCATGCTTATCACAAAATTCCTTGAAGTAACTTGACATAAACTCTCCTCCTCGGACTGATCTTACTTCCTTTAACCTCTTGCCTATTTGAGTCTCAGTTAAAGCCTTAAATATTTTAAACTTCTCAAATCCTTCAGCTTTTTCTTTGAGAAAGGCAACCCAAGTAAGTCTGGAGTAATCATCAATAATCAGCATGAAGTAGTTTTCTTTCCCTGTGCCTTCCTGTCTTGATGGCCCACATAAATCCATATGAACTAGTTGGAGTGGTTTCTCTGTTGAAGTATAGCTCTTGGACTTAAATTGTGTCCTGTTTAGCTTTCCTACTTGGCAGGGTTTACACATTGAATCTTGGGACTTTGATATTCTGGGAAGATTTTTTACTACCTCGATATTTCTGAGTTTGATTAAGTGGTCAAAGTTTAGATGTCCAAGTCTCCTATGCCATAACCAGCTTTCATCATGTTTGCTTAGATGACATTCTTCTCTATTTTCTTTCATCACATATACATTATTTTCTATCCTTATGCCTTTGGCCACCACTTGTCTTGAGTTTACAAACTTTATCTTGCAGTCCTTGGACATGAACACCACTTCACATCCTCTATCACACATTTGACTTACACTGAGTAGATTATGTTTCAGCCCATCTACAAGTAGAACATCTTGGGATTTTCCTTTTCCATTACTTAAACTCACCATCCCTTTACCCTTTATTTTACCTGGAGCATCATTTCCAAAGGTTATGTTTCCTGATTTGCTTTCACTTAGAGATAGAAACTTACCTTTGTCTCCCATCATATGTTTGGAGCATCCACTGTCTATGTACCAAGGGTTCATTTTTCTTTGAGCTGACAACACTAATCCACACTTGTCACTTTTTTTCTTCTTCCAAAACTTGAAATTTTCAGCAGGGGAATTCAAATTTAGTTCATAGTTCTTTAATCGACAGTCAAAATATTTATGTCCATAGTTATGACAGATGTAGCATTCAATCTCATTGTTAAATAGGTCAAACTTATTGTTGCTGCATTGTCTACTCATTAACTATTGATTATTTATTGACCTCCTTAGTTGCATGTCCCTAGACTTAATTTGGCAATTTGAAATCTATGAAGGTTTGTTACTTGGCTGCATCATTCTTTGTTGTGGCAAGTATTTATTCCTTTGAAATCTTAATTTCTCATGTCTAAGTCTTAAGGAACAATTTACAGCTTTGTGACCAAAGTTAGAAAAGTAGAAACAATAGCAATAGAAAAATTCTTTGTACCTGGAAAATGGTTGCCGTCTTTGAGAAAATCGATTTCTTCCATGCTGATGACGTCTTTCAGCAGGGAGCGCATTATTTATCATCAACTTGTGCAACTTGTGCATGCTTTCTCTCCATGTTGAGTGCTCTGCCCGATCATAATTGCCACTCTTCAGCTTCTCTGGCAGTTAGATCCATGTGTCCATCATCACTGAGTGTTAAGCCGAGATTCCTTACCCTATCTCACAGTTGAGACTCTTCATCTTCTCTATCAAAGTTGAGCTAATCCTCTCTGTTGCAGTTACAGGCTCCAACACTCTTCCATCTGTTAACCACCTCTAAGAATAATCTTCATTCGACTGGAAGATGCCTCGAGCCTCTTCATCTTCTCTAGCGATCACACTAAATCCTGTTTGATTCCTTTGGAAAAAACCATCAGCCGTTTTTGGCAGTCACAATCTGAAGTGCAACAGTAGCTCTCCGATCACACTTAAATTCACCTGCACCATTGGATTGGATCCGTAGGATCTTGCGTTTGATTCGCATTTTGGCATTTCGAGATTTCGGCATTCCTGTGGTAGAGTTTCTTGATGCTCCATGTCGAGGTCCCCGAAACTCCAAAATTGAGCTTGGTTGCACTAGATCCTTCCTTCATCTTCTGTCGATGTGACCAATGGCTGTGACCACAGGCTAAGACAAAACGTGTTTCGCATTTCGGCATTTTGGCAATTCAGCAATCGTGTTGTGAGGCATCTCGACTCTCCAAGTTGCGATATCCGAAACTTCAAAATGGAGCTTGCCTCTTCAATTTTTTCTCTACAGCTCTTCTACCATGTGACTACAAGAGGTGACCAAGCACTTATCCATATAGTGCTTTCGTGATTTCGCTTTTCAGCACTTCGGCATTCCTGTGGTGATGAGTTCTTGATGCTCCATGTCCCGGTATCTGAAGATCCGAAATGGAGCTTGGTTACACTAGCTCCGATCATTTCGTCATTTCGCATTTCGGGCTTTCGCGATTCTTGCAATGAAGAGTCTCGTCACTTGACTCTTCCAACTCCCGGTATCTGAACCTCCAGTATGGAGTCTTTGACATTTCGCAATCTCGTATTTCGCGACTTCGGGTTTCATGACTTCGGGACTCCTGTAGTAAGAGTTCTTGACATCCCCAACTCCCAGTATCCGAAATCGTCCTCCTTCTTCCAGGATTTCAGTGTTTCGCATTTCGCGATTCCGGGACTCCCAATGATGAAGAGTGTTGACTCTTCCAACTCCCAGCACCCGAAATTGTCCTCCTTCTTCTAGGATTTCGACATTTCGCATTTCACGATTCTGAGACTGTTGATGATGAAGAGTCTTGACTCTTCCAACTCCCGGTATCTGAAACTCCGAAATGGAGTTATTTCCCGGTCTGCGAAACTCTTCGTTTATGTGCCTATTTTGGGAGTTCAGGATTCCGGATTTCGCAACTCCAGGACTCCTGTGTTGTAGGGTCTCAACTCTTGACTTCTCAATCTCCTGGTATCCGACACTCCGAAATGGAGTTATTTCCTGGTCTCCAAGACTCTTGTTGATTGCCCCTTTCGAGATTTCGAATTTCGCAACTCCGGGACTCCTGTGTTGAAGAGTCTCAACTCTTAACTTCTCAATTTCCCGGTATCCAAAACTCCGAAGTGGAGTTTACGCTTATGATATTTTCTTGCCATTATCCCTACTTGTTTGCCATCAAATGAACAAGCACACTCTTGCACTCTGTGTGCACCATTGCACTTTCTCTTATGAGCTTACGTTGTCCCTGTTTTTCCATCGTTGCATACTCTGATCTTGCCATCAATGACAAGCACACCTGCTTGATAAATATGCCAACAGAGTGATCTCCTTCTCCATTCTCAAATGATTTAGCCAAAATTCATACGATTTACAATTGTTTTCAAGGTAAAAATAGGTTTTGGACATGGAGGGATATGATGTTAGGTTTAATAATCAACAACAAATAAACTCAAAACTAGATCAAACAAGGGAGTTGGGAGTTTATAGTTAAGAAATCCCTTAGTGAAAATATGGTTCCTTTATGTAACAATTACGTATAAATCCCTTAGTGGAAATCCCTTAGTTGATAATAAAATTAGGTCCCTTTATGTATCCCTTAGTGGAAATCCCTTAGTTTATTGTAAAATTAGGTCTCTTTATGTAACTTTAGGTGACCATCAAATATTTCATAGTTATGTATTTAGTTCAACTATATCCACAACTATCCAACAATTTGTCCTTAGATCTCTCAAGTGATACAAATATATAATATAGCATTTGCACAGTTCATATGTTATATAATATAACACTATCACAAATATTACATTTTCTCCACCTCATCTTAATTTATATTAGGAATACAAACAACACTCAATACCATCCCATTTACCATGACAATAAAGGAATTAGTATAAAAACTCAATGACATTTAAATAATGCTAATGGGAAGTTTAAAGCAATGGCATATAATCCATGTTCATGCAAGACCTTCACCTCGTTGTGATTAAAACATGGGTGTGTGAGGTTATGAAGATTAAACTCTTTTTTTGAGGGATTCTAATGCATTACATTATATGCGGTCTTTGTGGATCCAACCATAGGAAAATTTTAACGAATCTTAAAGAAATGTTTTAATGCATTTTTTTAGTGGATCCAACCATAGGGAACTTTTAATGAATCCACTTGCTTGTTGTTTTTCTGAATTGATTTCCCTTGGCGAACTCAACTTTTTGATTTCAATGACTTCTTTGTGTGGGTTTTATTGATTATTATGAAAAGATTGTCGTTTTATCTTCTTTCCCTTATCCCTTTAGTCATCAGTCATTGCTTGAACAATCGGCCAGGAGCCGAATCTACGTTTGTCAGTTCGGTGTTTAAAGACCTATAGATTCAAATGCCCTGTTTTAATGTGCATGGATGATGAGTGAAGGATAAGAATTTGTATTGTTGTCTATCCCTTACTTATATTTTAGTTGATTGATTCATGACTGAATGTTTAGTCTTCGCGTATGCTTCTTTGATGTGGATTGTGAATGATAAACCTCTGAGTGGAATGACAAGCCCTTGGCGAACCCAACTTCTGATTTCAATGACTTATATGTGTGAGTTTTATTGATTATTGTGAAAATTTTGTGGTTTTATCTTCTGTCACTTATCCATTTAGTCATCAGTCCGTGCTTGAGCAGTTGGCCAGGAGCCGAATCGACGGTCATCACTTCGGTGTTTAAAGACCTATAGATTCAAATGCCCTGCTTTTCTATGCATAGATGATGAGTGAAGGATAAGAAATTTCCATGTTGTCTATGGACCCGTTACTTATCTTTGAGTTGATTGATTCATGGTTGAATGTCTAGTCTCTGCGCCTTCTAATGAGCAAGTACCTTTGCAGCTTGATTGTTTAAAACTTTGATTTATCTCTACATTTTTAATTGCTTGAACTTGTGTACATCTCTGGATTTTTATTGATAAACTCTTCTTTGTGGATAGATATTGAGGATTGATGTCGACATGAGATTCTCCAAACATTCCTCGCAAACACTCTAGGCATTCTCAAGAAGGAAGAACAATAAATCTTTCTTAGACTGAGACTCTGAGTGAGCAACAACAATCTCGTTAGAGGAGATTTTCAAACAAGTCTGTAAATAGATCAACTGCAGAACCTGCTCAAGACAGTGCTATGGATGCAACCTTCTTAGATAGGTTGCGCATCAATACTCCTACACCTGAGAATGTAGGGAATAGCTCTAGACAAGAGAATATTTCTAGTAAGTTTCTTAAATTTTGTTTATTTTTGTTGAATTTTTTTGTATTAAAATTTATGTGAGGTTAAATCTTGAAGTTACTTTCAAATGTGTGTGTAGGAAATCAATTTAGAGCAAGGGCTGACAATGAGAGTGGTTTTCACAAAGATTCAAATGTTAGTGCAGAGGGTGAACGTGGATTTAGGAGGTCGCGTTATGAAGAAACAAAATATTACACACCAATGTCTACCTATCCTTCAGATGTTGGCGATGAACTTCCCTGGGAAGGGAATACTGAAGCAATGACGGTTGAGCGATGCTCAGGTGTTAAAAGAGGTTGGAAAATGATTTGGTGGTCTTGGAACTCCCTCAGGAGATCAGACAAAGTTTGCAAATTGTTTTGCATTCACTGGAAAACTTTATGGATGCATATCAAAAGATGGGGCCAACCACTAATAGTTTTTTCAATCTAATGAGGCGGCGAAAGTCAGAGGTGATGGGTCTCGATAAATGGGAGATAGTAAAAAACATAGTTTCAAAAGAAGACGTCATTTCCATGTTCAATTTCAAAGAGGGCCTAAAGCGGAAGATGTTGAAGGTGCAATATTTTAAGCACCCTGACTTTGTCGGACATCTGTATAACAGATTTTTGGCGGCATATGGGAAATTGTCGTGGAACGATGAGGTTTCACACTATTTTGCAAGACACTTTTTTGTAGAGTTTTTCTTGTACATGCACCTTGAATATGCTAGTCTATTGTCCAAATATTATGGGACTGGTAAAGGATGTACATATGATTGCAAATGGGGCATATCGAAGTGCGTCATTGTTGAGGCCTCCACAACCTTTAGTACCTCGCCCAACAGGGACATTTGCATCACTTTCAGAGTTCCAGGCTACATCATAAGTTGGCAAAGAGTCCAGGACTGCAATTAGAGAAAATTTGGAAGCTATTTTTTATGGTGTTGATGTTGACATGAAGCGTCAGCGAGCGGAAGCCAATTCCCAGGCCATATTTGTTGATAAAACAGATGCAGACTTAGATGCAATGTCAACAGAAGAAGTTTTGGAGTATGCAAAACTTTGTCGGGATGGTTGGAAGAGGGTCATTCAGAACGATGACCCGAACCGTAGATTGGTATGTATTCTATTTAGGAAAATTTTGATGCATTTTATGATAGTATACTTCTAGTTCTAGATTTAGATATCTTTATCTCTTTAGAAATAATCAAGTTCTTCTTGCCATTAATTGTAGTTTAGAGATATGTTAAACGAATCTCCAATCGGTGGGGGACTTGATTCGACATGTTTGAATTTGGATGGATTGAATCTGGTATGTTTTTTCTAATAGTTGTTCAATCTCCACTCTTTTGAATAAGAGATCAACAACATTTATAATTTTGTATGATTGTGAACACATTGAATCCTAGATTTAGTTATTAGTTGTGTTGTTCACAACTCTCTATTCCGTCTCCTACTACTTGGGCTGGCTTGTCTCAATTCTCATTGGGAGAGTTTGAAGAGGGTGGGAGTTCACAGGTATCATTTAATGTCTTAAAATCATTTAAATTTAATGTGTTATAATCATTTAAATATAATTTTTCAAACTTTCAAATTTGAAATGTGTTATATAGGCTAATGTGGAGAAGAGAGTACCTGAGAGTGTGCTCGGAAGGAAGACTGGGATTGAGGAAGAACCCAGATTAGGGAAGGATGTGTCCATTTAGGATTATTCATAAATGTATGTTCTTAACTTTTATCAAATTTTCGTATTCTCAAATTTTTAGTTTAGCCTTTCCTATTGAACGCTTTGATCAATTATTTTGAAATATATAGAACCCCTGGATAAGTTTGTCGTTGTCTTAAATGGTGTACATTCAAACTTATTTAAGGTTAGATCACGATGAAGACCTAATTTTGAACTTAAATATGTTTGAATATTTGAGAACAGATTCTATCCCACATCAGGAAAGAGAATGTTTATAAATTTTTCTCGATTGCATTCCTTGCTTTCTTGTCCAAGAATGACATAGTATGGACAAATTTGTGTTTTCTACATACAACGAAGTGAATTCCTTCCTTCTTACCAGGGTATTGTCAACTCTTAACAAAATTGGTTACTAATCACAAAAACTAACATTCAATTAGATTTACAAATAAGCTCACACATATTGTATATGTGAGCTAGCTCACATAATTTCAAAGAGCATTTCATTATATTTAATATGAATACATCCCATTTAAATGGTTTATGAAGAATGACTTAATATACATGTACAGATTTGTGTTTTCTTCATGTACATGCAAGATTATAT
This sequence comes from Picea mariana, assembly GCA_032191745.1. Taxonomy (NCBI): domain Eukaryota; kingdom Viridiplantae; phylum Streptophyta; class Pinopsida; order Pinales; family Pinaceae; genus Picea; species Picea mariana. Next base: position 300,104 of record JASDQU010102579.1, on the reverse strand, counting down.
GAGGACATCTATTCCACTGAAGAAAGAGAAGATAAGTATTTTTCAGAAGAATGGTTTTTAAAATGGAGATTTGTGAACGTTTTTAGATAATAAGTAGTTTTTTGGAAGAATTGCTTAATATGGAGATTTATGAGTCTTTTAATTTGAAAGGGCACGTGTAATTTGATTATATGACCACTGCAGAAGAAGAAGAGAAGCATTTAACTGCTGAGGAGATTAGTATTTTATTGTTGTGTAAATATGATCAAATAACAACACCTGTGATGAGAATTACAGAAGGATTTGAGACTTTGTCCACAAGGAGAATTTTCGGAAGGATTTTGGACTTTATCCACAAGGAGATAAGTATTTCTTTAGAAGAATGACTTAATATGGAGATTTGTAAATTTTCTTCATACATTGTTCTATATTTATTTTCAGATTGTTGTCTAACTCTAACTCACAATTTGTTTTACCAAGAACACAATAACATCACTTGGGATGAGAATTTCACCTGAAGGATTTGGGACCTTATCCACAAGGAGAATTTCACCTGAAGGATTTGGGACCTTATCCACAAGGAGAATTTCACTTAAAGGCTTTGAGACTTTATCCACAAGGAGATGAGTATTTCATTGGAAGAATGACTTAATATGGAGATTTGTGAACTTTCTTCATACACAGTTCTATATTTATTTTCAGATTATTATATAACCCTAATTCAATTTTTTTTTTTACTAAGAACATAATTTTTCTTTTTAAATTTTTTTAAGATTTTAGATAAGATTTACAAATTGTTTAAATCATGTACTCTTAATTGGAGAGTAACTAGATATTAAATTTGTTTCACTGTGGTTGGTTATGTTATTATTACTAATTGTTTATTTAATATTTAGTTACATTATATATGGTAATATGTGTTATTTGTTTTTTAATATGTTTTTTTTATTTTTACAGATATTTAAATTATATTTGGTGGAAAATATGTTTACAATATATTTTGTGGGAAAGAGTATGTTGGAGGATGACAATTAACTCTTTTGGTATGTATGTCAATTTTATTTTAATTACAATTTTTGAATTATGTATTATTTTAAATTTTTGAATTGTAAATTTTTAATTTTTGAAATCCATTTTTTTGTAGGTTTGAATTTCATGTATGAAGTGATGTATCTTAAAGCAATGGCTTAGAGTCCAGAATTTTGGAGTTAAACATGACTTAGTTTTTGTTATCATCCGAAAATGGATGTGGAACTTATGTATTTTACAGTGTTACTATTCAGACTTTGACTATATATATATATATATATATATATATATATATATATATATATATATATATATATATATATATATCATAATTTTGGAATTCAAAATAGCAATTTTTGTCTCATATTTGATTTCTCGTCATTGATGGAAAAAAAAATGGCAAAGTTAACTTGTTATGAACTAATCTTTTGTATATTCTCCTTTTTACAATGCATTAAATTAAGCATCAAACTTTTAAAAACTTTTTTACCATGTATTAATTTAAATGTTTCATTTTATGTTTACTTTTTACAATGCATTAAATTAAGCATCAAACTTTTAAATACTTTTTTGCCATGTATTAATTTAAATGTTTCATTTTATATTTACTGTGTACTGTCAAAAATATGAAAAATACATGATTCTATTGTCAAATAATGTTTTGTATATTCTCTTTTTTACAATGAATTTTAAATTAAACATCAAACTCTTAAATACTTTTCTACTATGTATTAATTTAAATGTTTGATTTTATGTTCACTGTGTATTGTCAAAAATATGATTTTATTGTCAAAATGTGGAAAAGTTAACTAGTAATGAAATAATGTTTTGTGTATTCTCTTTTTTACAATGCATTTTAAATTAAGCATCAAACTCTTAAATACTTTTCTGTTATGTATTAATTTAAATGTTTTATTTTATGTTCACTATGTACTGTCAAAAAATGATTCTATTGTCAAAAAGTGACAAAGTTATCTAGTAATGAAATGTTCAAAATGATATGACAAAGTGGCAAAAAGTGGCAAAGTTAACGATAAAATAAAATGCTCAAAATGATGTAACAATAAAATAAAACCTTAAAATGGAAAAGATGGTCAACTCTTCTTTGATATGACAATAAAATAAAACCTTAAAATGAAAAAGATGATCAACTCTTCTTTAATTTCATCATGTAGTCATTAAAAAAATGCTAAAGCTATAAGAGATATTCACCTAAAGGTTCATATACCCTTGAACCTAATGCAATATTATTAAAATAAAATAGAAAAAAATACTATTGAAAAAAGTAAGTAATTTTATCATGTAGTCATTAAAAAAATGTTAAAGCTATAAGAGATATTCACCTAAAGGTTCATATACCCTTGAACCTAATGCAATATTATTAAAATAAAATAGAAAAAAATACTATTTAAAAAAGTAAGGTTCAATGGAAATAGTGTTTAACAATTTTTCGCTCTTTATATCATTATACCACTATCTTACTACTAAAGGTTCATATACCCTTGAACCTAATGCAATATTATTAAAATAAAATAGAAAAAAATACTATTAAAAAAAGTACGGATCAATGGAAATAGTGTTTAACAATTTTTCATTATTTATATCACTATACCATTATCTTACTACTTGATGTTATACATCTCCAACATTAATAATTGGTTTTACTACATGAAATTAAATTTGTGTATAAACTTTTATTTTACTCTATTAATATGGTAAATATAAAATTGATGGTTTTTTTATAAAGTAATATTGTAAATATAAAATTCGTGTTTTCTCTTTGGAAGTCATGGTCAAAACTAAAGAAGAAGGTTATATATCTCCATACACCTTAACAATCAAATGGTTAAGAGAGAATCTCTTATCCTATAAACAAGAGAATCTCCTACACAAATATCATGATCTTAAAAATAAAGTATTATCATATAAAATAATAACAATCAAATGGTTAAGGGAGAATCTTTTATCCTATAAACAATAGAATCTCCTACACAAATATCATGACCTTAAAAATAAATTATTGTCATATAAAATAATTGTGACACTTAAAATATTTATAAATCATTACATATATATTAATTTTTTTGTTAAATTAAATATAAATTAACATTGTGACTAAATTATATATAATAATTGTGAAACATAAAATGTTTATATGAAAAAACAATTCAATTAAAAAAAATACTTTAAATTGATTTTTTTTAATTAGATGTAGAGGTTAAATTTGATATTGAATTCTTCATATATATTAGAAGAGATTACATTAATGGTTCTATCAATGTAATTGGGTATCATAAAGATGTCATGGTAATGCACATACTTGAGAAAATGTTAGTTCCATTTAGAAGATAGAAGTGGGTATCTTGGTGATCCATCACTAGAATTTGCTAGAATATCACAAATCCAACCATGCGTAAGAAGTGAAGGAACTTCTATTTAAATATAGAGTTTCTAGATAAACCTTTTACAATGAAAAAATAAATCGAGCCCATCGAACATGTGAAAAGGTGGACATGAAGTCTTGCGACTTCATGTGAGAGGGTCCCCTTTGTAATTAATATGACTTAATCACCCTACATATAATAGTATATGTTTTCTCAACATGTGTGCCCCTTTATGAACATGGGGAAAATCAAAGAATATGATTGGAAATTATGGGTTTGAAGGGGACAGCTCCATAATACATATATGGGAATGGGTTCAAACATTCTAAAGCAAGTAAACCACATCGAATGAACTTCATTAAAATATATTTTACTTGTCTTAACATGTGAGCCATTTCCAATCACAAGATGGAATGAGAATTTGATATCATAAAGGTGCCCTCATACTATGTTTTCTTTAAAAAAGATTAGTCTCATCCAAATGTTAGAAGGGGGCATGCTTAGAAGGATATATGATGATGGGTCTATTAGTCGGACCAGGTACTTAAATATGTCTTGTAAATATGCCTAGTAGTGAGCATGCCTAAGTTAGGATTAGTTTCATCCCTTGCACCTAAGGATACCTCACTTCTTGACTTGAAAAAAGAACTTCTATTATATAAAATGCATGTCCCTAAAAGATATTGTTCTCATCTATCCTATATTAAAGTTAGGGTGCACCCCAAGCGGTTCTTGGTTCTTTCACTCTTATACAAATTTAGGTTATAACATACTTGGGCATAAATTTCCAAGTGATTCCCTCATTCATATCCTAATTAGAGTGGAATTCCCCAAGAACATACTTTTGGGTATTAATGGGGGTGTCATAATTTGTAAGTACTTCTCTTACTCTTATTCAAATAGGGTGCACCACAAGTGGTTCCCTTGTTATTATATTAATTCATGTTTAAATCCCAAGAACATAATTTTGGGTGAAATTCCCTTGTTATTAAATATTAATTGTTGTTTAAATCCCAAGAATATAATTAGGGTGAAATTCCCCAATGACATACTTTTGGGTATCGATAGGGGTATAAGTTACCAAATGGTTCTTTCACTTCCATACAAATTAGTAGTTCCCTAAATCCTATACTAATTAGGTTGTAAGTATTAACAATATACTTTTAGGTACTAATTGGGGTGCAGTTCCCAAGTGAGTTTTTTTATACATAGTACCCTTTTTATAAATATCATAATTGGAAATATGTTTGAAGATAGTCAAAACAAGTCATCAAAATATGGAATGTACTTTCAATGAAAAATAAAAACTCTGGAATGTACACATGTGGAAAGTTTGTTTAAAAACAACGTAATGGTATTCCATCTTCAATTATTCGTTCATGATCGACATTGGGCATTTTCCATTTTCTAACTTTTTTTTTATTATTGAACTTCTATTAACTTTATGCGCGTTGCACATACCAAATAACTATATTGACAACTTGTGGCATCTGAGTGGTAGTCTTGAAAGTGAACATGAGTATCGGTTTGATGGGTTTCTTGAAAAAAATATCCTTTCAATACAATGGATCCTCTTTCATATATAAAACTGTTATCATCAAAATCTTCTAATAGCCTCATATTTTGTTCCGTGCATCGCATCAAATAATATTTCACATTTTCATTGTTTTCTATAGGTGCAACCATGGCAAAAACATCTCCTGCAAATAATTGGATATATTGGACAACAAGTTATTTGTGTTAGATTATCACACAAGTACATCTACAAGTTATTTGAAAAAATTTAAACATAAAAATTTTACCTTCTCTAACAAGATCAGAAACTTTATCGCCATCAACTGACACTATAGTTTCATTTGATTCCATCTCCTCTGAGCTTGCAAGTGGAATTTTTCCTTTTACATTAAGTTCAGTATGTCTCCAAGATTTAACATATCCTACATTTTCGTTGTCACAAATAGATATGGATTATGTGTCCTCTATGCAAATTGAACAAAAAACAAGAGTCATTTCGTCTATTAAATGCAAACCCATTTTGAAAATGTTTTGTTTTAACTGAATTTATTTTTCTTGTCCCACATATTGTATTGGTGTCATATGGGATTGATCTATTTACATCTTCGATTATAACATACCAAAAAAACATGCACAAGACAAGAACTTGTTAACTTGAAATCTCTCAAGAAAATGATTGAAGATTGAATATAAATTTGAACACATTCAAATTTATATATCCTGTGTACATACATGTAACATTTATATATAGACACACCTGCGCACATCCCTTGACAGATTATATTCATGGCTTAGCGCCATGTTGCACCATTCAACAACTTGTTTAGCGGATTCAAATCAATCGGCATGAGGGTTCAACTGATACCTTCGAAGTGCTCATTTTATACATGCCCCAGCACCGTCGTGCTCTCCTTTTCCATGACCAGTCTCAAGAAAATTCCAACAATGTGTAATGTTTAATTTTTTATGAAGATGGCATAACTAATAGAATGATCGTGCAGATTTGAACTGACCCGCACACCCATCGGACCATATCCAATGTCGATCAAATCTGATTTCGCATTCTTTCAATGAATCATAAATTTATCAAAATAATGTTGTACATAATGTGTGTCGTGTGCTCGATCATCACTTATATAAAAGTGATATTATTTAATAACATGTTGATTGTCATTGGTGTTTTCTATGTTTGGAAGACTCTGTTGAGCATGTCTATATAGAACATGGACAAATATCATGACTTGATCAAAATGATAATATTCGCTCTGTATTTCTTTTTGTGCAACGAATGTGTAATTCTCTACAAAATCAACTACAAACAAAATTTTCCCTAGTAGAAACACTTCACAGGATTGTTTGAATTGTAGATCTTGCCATCGAGCTCTATGTGAATGCTTGGTGTATTTATATATTTCTTCCTCAAACTTCTTCAAAAATTCTATCACACTGATTTTATCTACCTTCAAATCAATCCTTTTGGGAATAACATTTGAAGAATGTGGAGCCGTGCTGCTCATATATTCATATCTCTTCCAATTGACTCTTATATTATAAAATGATTTCAATCATTCATATCAATATGATACTTTGAATGAAACAAACTTAGATTTCCACAACAATCGCATTTCTTTCCACCAACACTTTTTTTTTGTAAAATAAATCATCATCTTCTCTTTCACATAGAATTTTAGATATAAAAACACGGAATGTGGAAGGAGGAGGTGAACTTGGCCATAACTTTTTACCAAAATCCAAAAAAAGTGTCGTAATACAACTCAAACTCCACATGATAATGACAACAACACATGTCACGGATAGTGATGAGTCTAACAAACCATGGTTTTTGTTGCACAAATGTATTGATGGAAATTTTAACTTCTTTGTGCTCGTCTTTGAACTTATTAAACAACTCTATTTGTGTCATTGGCAATATATGTTTTGGATGTTCTTCATATTGATTTTGTGCTATTCTTAGTCGCAACACATCCCTTGTATGTGGTGAAACATGAGATTCTTCCAACCAACAATTACGGGACAATTCTTTAACATTTTCTGCAAGTCTATCTTTGTAGGGTTGTCTAGAAATCATTGTCCAACAAACCAATTCATCATTTACATCTATTTGGAAACGAAATTTTCTATGTTTGTGCAATGTTTTTCTTGACATTCCCATCATTTTTGCCATGTGTCATGTCAAATGATATTGTATATTGCTAAATGAAACAATTTTTGTTTGTATCTCTCTACGTGCAACACAGACATCTTCTTTTCGAGATTTTCCAAAAGTTTTTAATACACTAGTTATATTGTTAAAAACATTTTGTGTCACCTTTGTATCCTTTGTCGAATTTTGAATACCCAATAATGATGTAGCTTCTTTTAACTTTCTTGACTTCATTAGAAAAAGTAAAAGTTGAGCTTGTACTGTTACTAATTCATCTTTGAAAAAAATATTATTCATATTCTTAGTTCGATATCTTATATAATGCTTAGTTTTTTTCTTCCCAAATTTGTCAGTATCAATATTTTCTAATATTTCATCATCAATGTTGATAGATTCTCCTACATATTTCAATTTAAAGTTTCTATTAAAAAACATAACCCGAACAAAAATTCACTAAATTATATATACTTGAGTGTTCATCTTGTATTATCTAAATTTATGTACATACCTATAGGTGATTCGTCTTCTACTTCAATTTCGGTTTCAACGTCTTCTGCTTCAATTTCAGTTTCAACGTCTTCTTCGACATTATGAGACAAATCTATTTATGTTTTTTGAAAAACATCGAATTGTAATTACAATCAATTATATTAAATTTAGAATATTTTAAATTTGAATTCTATACTTTGAATTCTGTACTTTCTTAATACAGTCTCAATGTGTGTCGTGTGCTCGATCATCATATGTGCATACATACCTGGTTGAACTTCTTCTTGTTGAACATATCTATTGACATTATCATCGTTTCTTTCTTCAATATTTGCACATTCTTGTTTCTTTCTCTGATAAATCTCTTTCCTTTATTCGATTTGGCGAGTATCATCTCGAATGCGATCATATTTTCTCTTGCGCAAACTTTTGTTTCCCATGAATTTTATATTTATCTATAAAATATATGTTCAACAAAGACTTCACCTTGAAAAAATGCTCAACATTTATCTTTCAACATATAAATTGTTATTCTAATAAAAACTTGAACAAACATCAATTACCTTATTCAACAAAAACCAAAAAGATGATTCGAAACTTTGTTTAAGTGCTCTAGAAAACCACCATGTATCGATATTGATCCTCCGATTAAGCCTATGGAACAAAGGGAAGAAATAAAGAAAGAAAAGAATACATCTGCAATCAATAATAGAAATGCTTTGAAATCCCTATCCCCGAGCTTATATATGTTTGTCCATCTGATGAATTGTGTTAAATGTGTTCGACCGAAAGCCTATTTATACAATTTGGCGGGAAATGAAACAATACGACGTGTCTTTTCATTTTTTTCGACCGGCGGAATTCGCTCAACAGCCTTTCAGCCGAAAGAAGGTTTTTTCAGTCGAAAACCTTGGAAATCGTTCAGTTTTGACGATTTTCGTTAGATTATAGTCTTTCGGCCGAAAACATAAAATTGGGACTGAAAACAAAAACTAGAGAATTTCCCCAAGCTTACCTGAACTTCGAAGGTTGCGAACTCCTGCAAATACTGAGAATTTGGTTTCGAAAATGACACCAGCATTTCCAAAATTGAATCTACTTTCAATTCCTATAATTTGTTTTCATTTTCTTTATTTTTATCTAATTTTATTTAATTTTTTAAAAAAATCACTACATAATATTTTTAGCAGACGTTATGATTCGATGAAATGAAATATCGATATCTCTAAAAATATACAGTGAAAATTTTGGAAAAAAATATATTCATAATCCTTAAACTGTTCTTTTCAAAAGGGTATATTTAGATTTTAGTTTTAAGTAAAAATTAAGATAGATACAAAGTGTAGAAAAACATGTGTTTAAAATCTGCAATGTTTTCAACTTGGTCAACTTCAAAAAATTCTAGAAATTATAATATTCATTCGTTAGATTCAAAATTATAGTCATAATAAAATAGAATCTCTGTAGATTGTAGCATTATATTTTGTTTCTTAAAAAAATAAGTTTAATAATAGATACATTGTTGTAGAAATAAGTAACTCATTATCATTCATTTCATGTTTAAGGAACATACTGTTAAACAATTGTCAAATTGACATATCAAATCATGATAAAAAAAAATTGAAAAATAGTCATTGGAAAGCTAACACAATTCTTCACAAGTTTTTGTTTTACTGTAAAGTGAAATTCTAAATAAAAAAAATACTTCTGTATGCCAGAAGTTGAAGAACTTGTGAAAATACAGTTTTTTTTCTTATAAAACAAGCAAAAGTGTAACTCATCTTCATGATTTCACCCTAAATTTAATCCATTTTGAAGGCTAGTATGCTAGAACAAGTTTCATTTCTCCATACCAAGTAGATAGGTTCACGAGTTTCAATAATTATGCCATATTATATTTAAAAATTGATTATTATATGATATTTACCTGCTAGGTATGCTTTGGGAAGCAGCCATGGTAGTTAGGGGTCTCTAGCATCAGGTCATTGTGCAGCTACATGGCAGGCATGCAGTGGGCCACGACCATAGTTGCTACTAGATCTTGGAACACAAAAGTTGGCTTTTTCACCGGTGGTTGTGATGCTTAAATGGGTGCTTCTACCCTATCCTAGCAGCTTATACACCAGCTTAATCAATCAGAAAATTCATGGCTCTCAATGGTTTCTTACAAATTAATGATGAATCAAATCAGTCCTATCAATCCAATCTAATTACTCAAAATGCAATAATTACACGATTTATTTTCAAAGTCTTCCTCAATTGTTTTTCTACTTTCTTCCCTTCTAGGCAGGGACTTGTTGCTCCACAACTCGTCTTGTTGATCATGAAAGCTCTACATAAATCTCAAATGGGTAGCCTTAGAACCTTACATAAAGCCTAAACAAATTAGGCAAATTAGGACAATACCTAAGTATGAAAATGTTTTGAAATAACCCAAAAAATATTAGTACTATACCTCCTTCGACCTAAGGATTCTTTTAATGTTTTGTGGAAATCCTTCTTAAACAACCAAACTATGTGTTTTATACTGATCTCATAGGGTTATCAAAACAAAGTAGCCACAATATTATCTAAATGATAATAAAGCAAACTACATGGTAAAGATTAAAGGTACTATAAATATTAAAAAAAAAAAAAAACATCCTGTGGTTTCTTAGGTTAAGTGGTTTTTAAGGTTAGTTTTAGTAGACTAGATTTCATTTCATAGATTTCTTCCTTTGTCTACAAAATTGAGTTGGCTATATGTTGACCAACTCTTCTTCTACCTTATATCATAAAAAAAACATTAATTGATATCAATATAAGATTGAAACAACTATTAATAAATAACAATGCCAAACTGTCTACATTGCAACATTATGTTTACAACGAAAACCAACCTTTTGGTGTTGAAAATGTCATTTTGAATATCATTTTGTCTACATTGCCACATTATGTTTACAACGAAAACCAACCTTTTGGTGTTGAAAATGTCATTTTTAATAGCATTTTAAGTAGAGGAAATCCACTCAAATATAATTTTGAGTGAAATAAATCCATGCAAGTAGCCATTTAATGTTGATACCCAACCAGAGCAATAAATACTAAGAAAAATGGAGAATAAATAAAGGCCATATTGTAATTAGTGCATGCCTCATAACAAGTAACACAAGAATGCACAATCAACATCCATGATAAACAAGCGATGTGAGTGTGTCTAGAGATTGGTACCATGTGCCTTTAAGTGTTGCATGCCCAACATTAAAACATTAAAAGTAAGATAATTTCACATATTATTTCTTCATGATGGAGCATGGGTTGGTCCTTTGCACATCTCAAATGAAGTGATTGCATTACTCTTGTTATTTAAATAATTGCATCAAGAGTAACGAAGTGCTCTACACTTTATTATGGGGGAGATGTTAAGGCATAAAGTGTGATGAGGTAATAGATGATCTGCTTAATTAAATAAATAAATAATAAAATTGGCTAGATTAATTTAAAAAAAAACAACAATAATAAAAAATAAAATGAAATAATAAATAAAGTAGGCTTAATTAAAAAAACAACAATAATAAAAAATAAAATGAAATAATAAATAAAGTAGAGTTAATTAAAATTGGATCCCTCTCCATACTCTCCATACTGAATAAATTCTGATTTAACATAAATCTACTTTAGTTTAAATTATACTTGTAAATTTGAAATAAATATTAATATTTTATAAATTAGATTTAACTTATATAATATAATAGAGAGGATAAATTATTATATTTTTACTATTAAATCCTCTCTTTATGACTTACACATTCTTAAAAAATATTATATATTACTTTGCAATAAAAATATATAATAATAATAAATCAAGCTAATTTTAAATATAAATATACTATATCACACTACTATATTTTTATTTTAGATTAAAATGACTTCCCTACCCCTTTTAATGTATAATTATATATAAAAATAACAATAACATATTTTGTAACTTTATTATATACATTATTTTCAAGCATAAATCTATATGATATATGGATTGAATTTAACATCATTGTGTATAATGTTTTTCACATAAATCTATTTAAGATATATAAATTATTATTATTTAGCATAAATGCATATGTATTGATTTTAACATAGATCCATACTTCTATTCAATGGTCCTTAAGATCATTATATATGCATTGTTTTTAGCTAAAATATCAAGCATATTTGCATCACGTATAAGTATGATTGGATTCTCTCTCGCATGGGGCGATAAGGAAGTATTAATGAATTATGAATATGGCCAGTAAATATACGGAGTTGTTTATTGCTCGTCCATTGAAGCTCTATGTGGTGAATGATTTCGATCTTTATATCCAGTATACAGTAAATAAGGAGGTCACCTAGGTCTGGAAGGTTCAATTCCCTTACGTGTGTGTCATGGGCGTTATAAAGGAAATGGTGTTTGCCATGAAATGGACAGAGCATTGAAGGCTTCATCTAATATTTGTTGCTTGTTTGGTTTAATCGCGATCTTAAAATAAATTATTATTATTATTATATATAAAAGATTAAATTTTAATTTTAAAAATCTACAAATAACCTAATTAAATAAAATACAATATTATGATATATGATGAAATAAATTATTATTATTATTATATATATAAAAGATTAAATTTTAATTTTAAAAATCTACAAATAACCTAATTAAATAAAATACAATATTATGATATATGATGGAAACATGTTACTAATAATATAATATATTGTAAATCAATTATAGTCATGTATGTAAAACTCCACATCAATTGTAATATCTAGATATAATAAACTTCATAGTAAGTCCACATAGGGATTAACAAAGTACAATGACATTTAGTAAGAATAACATTTATGTTATGTCCCACTCTGTTTATCATTTATTCATTGTTTTTTTCCTAAATGAGTTAGGATCAGCCCATAAAGTTCTATATAATTAATGGACAATATATCCCAAAAAAACACATATACAAAAATGAAAAAGGGTAAATACTTTTTCACATAATATTGTATAAAAAATCATTATATTTTATATTAGTTTCTTCACAATAATTTGTATATTAAATAATTTAAACATAATAGATATAAAAAATAACATGCTTATTAATTAAATTAAATAGGTATAAATATAATAAATAATGTATGTTTATTAAATAAATTAAATATAGTTTTTTATGTTCAAAGGGGTTAGATCCAATGGTGGAAAGTGAGGAGTTTTTCACCATTGGGTAAGGTTCAATTTTCGTGAGGGTTTTACCTGGAGCCATGGGGGCACCATGAGGTAGTGGTCGAACGTGTGGTTTCACCCAAAGATACTATATTAAATGACATTGTGACCCGTGCACACATAAGTGGATCAAAGCCCACCCCCATGTCCTCCAAATTTAAAAGTCCCTGAGGTGCCCACCCCCATGTCCTCCAAATTTAAAATTCCACAAGGTGTAGGACAGTCGGTGACAGAGTGTGTTGTTAAGGCACTTCGTGATGTTAAGTCACTGATTCAAAACCTGCGGGGACAAAAAATCTAGCCATGTTAAGGGTTGGTGTGGCTCAGGCCGGGTGCGATCCCCGAGTGATTATGATGGCTTAGATGCCCCTAAGTCATGGTTTCCCAGCCACATGATAGTCCCACAGGTCACGGACAAACTAGCAAACAAATATATATATATATATATATATATATATATATATATATATATATATATATATATATATATATATATATATATATATATATATATATATATATATATATATA
>JASDQU010102579.1:273612-286707 GCA_032191745.1 Picea mariana | reverse complement strand
AAGTAATTATAAATTTTGACATAATTATGGGAGACTTTGATGATAAAAGCAACATTCACAAATTGACAAGACAAAGCAACATATATGAAGATCGCAGCCTCCGAGATACAAAAAATAGAACAACATTTAAATGTGAACTTACCTATGAGGGAGAGAGGAGAATTTTCTCCTTGAGACTCTATCAAGACAAGTTGATCTTATTGTGAGTCTAAAACCTTTTTTGCTAGATAATCACCTATAGAGTAGTTCTCCTTGAAGACATGAGTGAAATAAGATTTTGTGAAAGTGGCATTTAGCTCAATTACCCTATAGATATCATCTTTTAGTAGGAGTTTTTTTTATTTATGAAGCCCCTATTTATCCATTCCACCACTAATTTAGAGTCCCTAAATACTTGGATCTCTAGCACATTCCTTTCCTTTGCTAATGCCAGCAATAAGAAATCAACTTTAAGTTCTACCAAATTGTTTGTGCCAATATCTAACCCACAGTAAAAGGAAATCCAGTGAGTTTCAGAGAAGTATAAGCATCCTCTTGCTCCACATGAACTTGGGTTTCCCTTAGAGGCTCCATAAAAAAAATCCCAAGGGTCAGTGTTGTCTTTGGTTACCTTTATAATTTGCCTATGTTTCTTCTTGATCTTAATCCTTGTAAGATCATCATAGTTGTATTTCATCATATGAAGCACTTAGGTAGGGAAAGTAGAATATCTTGAAAAATTGTTTGGTTCCTTATGTTCCAAATTGACTGAAGCAATATTGTTCGAAGGGATGGATGTTTACTCAACTCTTTATCATCAACCCACTTTTTCAAAGTATCTTCAACATTGTCACCTATCTAATTATGCTTTCGTCTTGTTATTGTATTTATTATGTCACATATTGATTTGGAAAAGTGGTATTCACTTAACAAATGGGTTATACTTTCTCCCTTTTTCTAACACAAAGAATATGTACTGGGACCCATTGAAGATCTCCCATGCAAGTTATTCCATGTTAGTGTTTTATTTGTTAGGACAAGCAACAAAGGTCCTAGTTTTTAATGGGGATTTATTTTCCATATCCTTAACCACTGCCATATTGACTCCTCCTCTTCTATGTGTGGATAGGTTACAAAGTAACCCAACTTAAATGTACTACCCTCCAAAGCAATTTTTTGTCCACAACATTTCGTCATTTGTGTTCCTTAGATTAAATGATACTTCTACTAGTGTTTTCTTGAACCTTTCCATTCATCAACATATCTTCCTTCAAGTTCAAGATTTGTGTTACGTTTCCAACTCGAAATCCACAATTTTCCCCCATCTGGATGATATACATTTGCTAGTGTGGGGCATTCTTTTTAAGATATGACTCTTCTACAACTTTCTGAGAGTTTACATACATCCTTCACTCCTATCCAAGGGTCAAAACCCAATTTCTATTTCCTCCCATTCCCTATTCTCCAACCTAGGAAACTTCTTACTAGAGAAAAATAGTTGACCAATGCCTTCCAAAAAATAGGGCCATTGAAGTGTTTTCTCATAAGGTCTCTAATATAGGATACAATTGATTATGTATCTATGAATGTATTTACCATTACTTATTGTCAATACACATCTTTTTTATTTCATTTGTGATTGATTTGGGATGCAGAGTGCCATTGGTATTTAGTATAATGGAATTTGCTTCCAAGACAATTTTTATCAAAGTTAATCATCCTCTAAGGGATAGCCACCTATTACACCATGTCTTGACCCTTGATTCAACATTTTGTGTAAACCACTTCCAGTAGGATTCTATCCCATAGTCATTTAGATTTAAATCAAACCCTAAATATTTAATGCCTTTATATAGAGAAGAAATTTATAAGGTGATATTTTCCTAATGGTTTGTTCATGCCATGCAACTACCTAGTTAGAAGAGATGGAAGATTTTTCAGTGTTAATCATCATTCATACCATTAATTAAAAAAAAATGAGGGCTTGTTCATATGATTATGCATCATTTGAAGTTCCAATGCCAAACAAAATTACATCATCAACAAAGAGGAGGTGTGTCAATGCTATAAATCCCTAGTGATTTGGATTCTTTTTAATAATCATGTTCCATATGTGTGTGTGTGTGTGTGTGTGTGTTGAACCATTATGCCAAATAAATAAATAAGACTGGAGATAGTGGCATCCTTATCTCAACCCTCTTTTAGATTTGAATTTTTTTTAAGTAGACCCATTTATTAGCACAACAAAAGAGATTGAGGAAAGACATACCTATATCAAATTGATAAAAGGAAGCTTGAAACCTACATGAATAAGCACAAGTATCAGATAAAGTTTTCCTACCCTATTATTTTCCTTGGAGAGGTCCAGTTTGATGATGAAGGATAGATTATGTTTTTTCTTGAAGGTATGCATTTCCTCTTAATAGATTCCAACAACATCATGTATTTGTCTTCCACTTAAAAACCCAAATCGTTTGCTAGAAATTGCTTCTAATAAGATTTTATTAAGGCACATTGCTACCACTTTTGATATGATCTTGTAAATTTAATTACATAGAAAAATAGGTCTAATGTCTTCAAAGGATGAGGAGGAATTCTCTTTTGGTATGAATACTAAAAAGGTAACCTCAAATGCCCCCAAAATAACACCATTCTTCATGAATTTTCAACTACTCTCAACATGTTATATTTTAGGATTCCATAGAAAACAATGAAAAAGTCAATTGGCCATCCATCCAAGCTAGGGTTGGTATCCTTATGAATGGATTGTACAACTATTTTAAGTTTCTCCTTGGAAAATTCTCCCGTTAAGATTTTTTTTTTGTCATAATTAACAAATCTTCGGAAGAAAGAGGAGAAGGATACTACCTAAGCTATGTTTACCCCTAGGGGTTCTTTATATAACTCTTCAAAATGTCTCACTCCTTCTTCAAAAATATCCTTATAGCATGACACCTTTTAACCATTTGATTTATTTTGTTCCCATATAGTGTTAGGATTCTTCCTCATGTTAGCATAGTTATGAAAAAACCTTTTGTTTTCATCCCCGTATTTAAGCCATACTAATCTAATATTTTGCCTCAATTTCTTCTCTTCCCATTTCAATATATTTATATTTTGTTCCTACAAACCTTTTAACTCATCTTATTTTTATTCTAAGAAGAAGCCCACATTGTTGTCAGTGTATATCATCTCCAACTTCTATATATGTTGATCCATTACACCAAAAAATTAAATAAAAGTGGAGATAATGGCATCCTTATCTCAACCCTCTTGTAGATTTGAACTTTTTTGAAGTAAATCCATTTATTAGCAAAATAAAAGAGATTGAGGAAAGACATACCTCTATCCAATTGTTAAAAGGAAGATTGAAACCTACATGAATAAGCACAAATCTTAGATAAAGTTTTCCTACCCTATTATTTTCCTTGGAGTGGTCTAGTTTGTTGATGAAGGATAGATCATTTTTTGTCTTGATGGTATGCATGTTCTCTTGATATATTCCAACAACATCATGTGTTTGTCTACCACTTAAAAACCCAAATTGTTCACTAGAAATTGCTTCTGACAAGTTTTTATTAAGGCACATTGCTACCACTTTTGATATGATCCTGTAAATTGAATTGCATAGTGAAATAGGTGTAAAGTATTCAAAGGATGAGGGAGAGTTAGTTTTTGGTATGACTACCAAAACGGTAACCTTAAATGCCTCCTAAATAGCACCATTCTTCCTTAATTTCCAACTACTCTCAACATGTTAGATTTTAGGATGTCATAGAAACCAATGAAAAAGTCAATTGGTCATCCATACAAGATATGGCTCTTATCATTATGGAAGGATTGTACAACCATTTTGAGTTTCTCCTTGGAAAATTCTTCCATTAAACTATTTTTTTCTGTCGTAATTAACAAATCTTTGGAAGAAAGAGGAGAGAGCTACTACCTTAGTTACATTTACCCCAAGGGGTTCTTTATATAAATCTTCAGAAGGTCTCACTCCTTCTTCAACAATATCCTTATAGCATGACACCTTTTCACCATTTGATTTATTTTGTTCCCATATAATGTTATGATTCTTCCTCATATTAGCATAGTTATGAAAAAACCATTTGTTTTCATTACCATGTTTAAGCCATACTGATCAAATCTGTTGCCTGCATTTATTCTCTTCCCATTTCAATATATTTCTAGTTTGTTCCTCCAAACCTTTTAAATCATCGTATTTTTCTTTTGAGAATCCCCTATTGTTGTCAATGTATATAATCTTCAACTTCTATTCCACCTATATAGAGCCTCCTTAGATTCTTTCATTTTTTCCTTTGTCCAATTATGAGTTACTATTTTATGTCTTAGAATTGGTTCATAGTTGATTCCCCATTATCATTGAATTTCTTCAATTCATGAGCCGCTAGATCCATGTATTCATCGTTGGTGAGCCAAAAACAATTAAATTTGTAAGAGGCAAGTGGTTTCTTCTCTCCTCTATCCATCTAGAATAAAATAGGTATGTGGTCTAAATAACCTCCTATACCTCTCCATGATCTAACTCTTCCTTCTTATTCCAAAATATTTTCTGATATCAATGAATTGTCAAGCCTTTTTGTAAAACATAATTCCACGTATTTCTTGTTCTTCCTCAAGGTGGGAACAATTTCAACATGCTCTGCATCTACAAGTCCTTTCTCCTATAGTTTTTGAGAGAAAAAAAATTCAAGTGGTTCATATCTACCTTATTCCTCCCAGATTTATTTTCTCTTCATTACACAATTCATATCTCCCTAAAGTATTTTATCAAGAGAGGAATGAGCATGATGGGAGCAACAAGTGATGAGAGCATCAATAGAGGAAATAAACAATGTATGGACATGATATGTACAAGTATGTCATGATTCATACAAGTATGTACACCAAGAAGTAAAATGTAGGGGTATGGATTCCATACAATAGAAATTCTCATGGGACAAGACCATTCATAGATCATACAAGTGTTATAAAATGGATTTTGGGCACGATTGTATGAGGGTAAAATGGCAGTATGATGGGTTGTATAGGTATTCAAGAATAGAATGTAGAGAGTTTGTTTAGTGACCAAGGGAGCTCAAGGATTCATGTGGTTGATAATATTTATCAGAGAAAAATCCAGTTAAGGGAACATTATCCTTCAAAATTCATTGCCCTTAACTGTGTTTATGGTGATAGATCTGTTTGAGTTGTGGTGTACTTGTTAAATGCTAAGTTTTCTAGTTCTAGGGATTCCACTTTACATAAAACAACAGAGGAGTGGTTGCCCCTTTCAACAATGGGAAATGTGCTCACTATGGAAGAGGATCTTATGGTAGGATTTAGTTCAGATATAGAGGATGTGACCATCCTGATGCCAATTATTAATCCTTAATTTATGTATTGAGGATGCTACTACTTTTTTGGATGGACTAGGGCTTGTTATTTAATTTGAGGGCTTTGCATTGGAAATTGTGGGTAAGTATTCCGTGATGAGGGATAGCTAACCTGATACCTTAGAGAGAGCAATGTAGCCTATAATGGAGCCTCAAGTTGAGGGGATAAAAATTCACTCACAACCTTCACTCAATAATGAATCCAAACCCCTTTTGGATCCAAAATATTTCAACTTATTCCTTGTTGATAATAAGGAGTATTTTGAAGGGTGCATGCATATGGATATTCAAGGGATTATTTTGTTCTTCCTCCATAGAATATCATATGAGGAGGCCTTCAACCAATGGTGCTTGTTAAAATAGGAGGCCAAGGGGATCCCCTTGAGCTCTTATTGGAGATTAGGGTTGAATTATGTCTATCTATTGTTTAACTCAGATGCTACAACTTTCCATGTGTTAAAATTTGGAACCTAGAATATTGTTGAGTCCCTTTATTATGTTCAGTCTTAGGGGTGAATTTCATCCTGGAGGATTGTGGAAAATCTCATTATATACTTTGGTTGGAATTCATAGCCCTACTTTCTAACATTCACCCACTTGTTAACCCATTTGCTTGTAGATTTGGAAAAATTCTTATCCCCAATGGTTGATAGAATTATTTCATGGAAAATTCAAGGGTTTGCTAAAGGTGGATTTGAAGTGAAAACGCCCCCCTTCATTTATGTCTACACCATTGATGGTGTTAAGCAATAGAGCGTTCATACCTAGATATTTTGAATGCATGCTTTGTCAGTTAGGCTCAATATCACTTGATTAGATATTGGCATCTTCATAGACCCAATCCGAGGGAGGTTATGATTGTGGGTATTAATGTGACTCCTACTTCTCAAGGTCATGGATAGGTGGCACCTTTATGGATTTAGATCATGGAGTCAAGGGTGGTGTCTCCTATGTGGTTTTTGGTGCAGGGGTAGGTGGTTGTTCTTCTAGTGGTATAGGATTAAGAATAGGTTCTTCTACTACTGGTGGTTTGAGTGAAAGATTATGTGGCTCTTAATTCAATGGTTTAGGTATTGTTTCAACATGGGTTCTGGGGGAACAATGGTGTAGCCTAAGGTTAATAATTCTTCATAGGTGGTGGTTAAACCTTGAGCACACTGGAACATGGACCCTATGATCAAGAGTGGTTGGATTCGTTATAGGTCCAACAACATGGAGATTGAACTAGGATGACAAGTTAAGTATACTAAATATAAGAAGTTTTCCTTAGTTGTATGGACAAGTCAATAAGATATTTGAGCCCTGAGTTGTAGGTGAAGCCCTATAAGGATACGATGGTTCACTTACTTAATTTCCATATGCCAACAATGGAGGGATTTAAGACTTATAGATTGTAAAATAGTTTAGGTATTCATTTTCCCTTGGAATGAATCTCTCTACTATCATAGGATGTGTGAGGGATGATGGTTCCTAGTCAAAAGAAAATTGTTCAAGGAGTTTTGTAGTGTTTTCTGACAGAGGTGGTTTTCTTGTAGGAAGCCAAGTTGGTTAGATTTAATCTTTGGAACTACATGAATTATTTTTGTAATGGTACCCTTTTAGCTTCAAATCACCATCAAGGGAGTGGAGGGGTGGTGATTGATATTTCATCCTATTTGCAAAACTTTACAGTATACTATGGTTCATATCCTAAGGATTGGTGTGTCTAATGTGTCTAGGTCACACTTTTGATCCAAGATCAATTGATAGGATTTTGTGTTTTTTACACTCCTAATCTCAACTCGAAGCATGGTGGACTCTAGGATTGGATGGCCTCTTCTCTTCCGATTACAGAGTGGATTATTGGAGGGGATTTTAACATGGTGGAACGTGGGGTGACCAATGTAGAGGTACAATTTTTTTGATCAGTAGTTTGGAGAAGAAAACTTGGTGTTTTTATAAGGACTCTCTTCATATGTTTGACCCCAACTAGAGAAAAAGGAGATTAAATATGGAATTTGGTTCATGTGGACCAAATATGGGTAGGGGCATGATAAGGTTCAGGCTTAGTTAGATTTATTCTATGGTCACCAAGATGATATGTCCTTTTCAGGTAAGATTCACTTGGTGCATGTGTTGATAATAGGTTTGGATCACCTTTTGATTTAGGTTATGATCTATGTGGGTTACTTGGTTAATTTTCCTCTATCTTTTTTGCTTAGGTTAAATGTGTCTCATTTGGAGTTAGAGGATATTTTTGCTATAGTTCAAAGAGTTTGGAACCTCTCCCTAAGACAAGTGGGGGCTCAATGGTGGATCCTTTGGTGGGAGGACATAGTTTGTCACATTGTTAAGTTCATGAGAGGTTGAGGCCAGATGATGGCATATAAACAAAGAAAAGAGTTACAGGTGACATGACTTAGACTTGAGGAGATTTACATCTTCCTTGAAGAGGATATTCATATTGTGATTTAAGAAGAGTCTACGAAGTTGGAGATGGTTATTTTCAATGGTGAGGACTATCTTTCAAGGTATGCTCAGGTCTTTTCTTGTGTTCATTAGATCCAAGATGGAGATGAAGGCTCTAAATTCTTCTTCGAATTCCTCAAGAGGAAGGTGGTTGTTAACAAGGTTCTTAGTCTATGTAGGGTAGATGGTTCTCATGTAGAGGACTCTTTCGAGGTTAGAGGTATGTTTAATTCTCATTCTCATAAAAAAAAAAAATCTCCTTATGCTCTAATAGAATGGGTGTTAGCTATTAGAGATGTTTGTTGCAAGATTTCCCCTTTGTAAGGTTTCTAGTGGTGATTGGGTCAGGTTGGATATATATTTTCCAGTGGAGGAGATTTATATTTCTTTAATTTCCATGTAGATTGGAAAGTAATGTTATGGATGACCTTCCTTGTGAGTTTTAAAATGCCATGTTTGGAATCACATGTTTATCATGTCTCTTTCTAGTTGCTAAGCAGGGCCTAATTTTGATGGCTTGAGCATACTTTTCAGTCATAGTTATGGTCTAAGTATAGTGGAAAGAGGGGCCTTTCTTTACTTCCATGGGATGTGTGTACTATGCCCAAGGATGATGGAGGACTTGGCTTGATTGATGTTCCCACCCAATGTAGTATTCTTGAGACCAAGTAGGTGGTGATATGTTTAGAGGGGTTAGGCCCTTGGTACATATTGTTTTGACATCATTTGATGTTTATTTAGCATACAAGTAGAGAGCAAGGGGATCTAATTTTATGTGATATTATCTCCTCACCCCATTTTTTTCAAGTATTGCTCTCTTTCATTTTTAGGAGCATATGGTTGGCTTGGAAATCTATTGTAGGTTTAGTCCATTATCAATTCAAGAGTAGGAAGGTTGGGTGGGATTTAGCTTGTCGTACCATTTGGAGTTGGATGGTTCAAGGTACATGTGTTGTGGAGATCCCTTGTTTTCATGCCCATGGGTTGAGGAGGAAACAGAATTTTCTTTTGGATGGATATGTGGAACTCTACCTAATGATCCTAGAAGGATTGGCACTCTTTAGCTAATAAGTATGGATTAATTTCCCATAACCGTCTTTCAATTATGGACTTGAGAGGGCTTATTCTAGAGCCCAATCTATTCAAAATGAATATTATGATGCTTGGGCCATTTTTGAGGGATCAAGGGTGGATATTTGGTCTATCACTTCACTAATATGTCATATGTATTTGGTGCTTCATAAAACACATTCATTATCCCTAGTCCTTAATGCAATATGAGTTTCCATAGATTTGGAGGATAGATGGGTACACAAACTCCATAGTGTTGGTCCATTCAACATTCTTATGAGTTGATAGTTTTCTCTTGGTGAGTGATGTATAAGGGAATCCCATCCAAGGCTTGGTTGGCCAAGAGTGGGATCTCTAATGGCTTTTTTCATGTCTATCATCATTCAAATATTGTGAATCATATATTTTGGGAGTTTTAGTTTTCCAAAAGACATTGGAGATATTTAGAGGATCGATATTTAGTTCTACTTTGGGGAAGGGTTCATAGGCATGCTACTTTTTTTAGAGATTGTTATTCTCTAGTTCATACAGCCTTTTCTAAGATATGGTAGTGCTTGGAAATTTTATCTTTGTTAATTCTATGGAAGATCAATTGTACATCTATTTTGACCATGAGGTTAGCCAACTATATATGTTTTATACTATGTGGTAGGATGAGGTATGACATCAACTACTAGCTTAGGGAACTATGTTGATTAGATATGCCCAATCTATAATTCCTTTAGCTTATTCTAATTTTATCTTAGTATGAGTAGCATTACAAAATAGGGTATGAATTTCATTGTACAAAACCTTCCACTTTTTGCTTTACTATTTGTAAATATTTTTTTTGAATATAAGATGTATTTTTCAAAAAAAAATCATATGTCCTCCACATATCAAGGCATTCCTCTAAAAAATGTCCTCATTTGGGAAGCTTTCCATGTACTCCTTTATTGTAGGTAAGGGCCATATATATTTAGAATTGTAAAAGTTATTTTTAGTTCATTGGATAAGAACAACATGGAGACAAAAAAGCTCAAAGAGAAGACTTTGTTACCTCCTAATATTATTCTAATTGGTTACAAGTTGTCATGGTCTCATTACAACACCCAAAATTTAAAATGCCACCCAAAAAACATTTGACTAAAATATATATAAGATTATCTACTCTTATCAATGTTTCTTGAAACATGAATATATTTGGCTTATATTTATCTACTTCCTTCCTTATCGATATTTTGTTGGAAATCCAAACCAACATGTATTCAAGTAGAGTACGATCACTTCTTACCTCTTACAAAGGCCTTCCTTTTCCTAAAGGCCACAATGATGGTGTTTTTTTTTCCTTCCTCTACTTACTTTTCTATTGTTGTGATAAACTCGAGTATGACCTCCCACCTTGACTAGAGTGGGAGGTGGATGGTGTTGGTCCAACATCCAACACACCTTCAATCACCACTTGTTCTCTTTTGATATTGGATAGTTACACTTTCACTCCTTTGTCTTTTTAATATCACATCTTTGTGTGATTATTATCTCTAAGTTGGGATATAAATATGAATCCCCCCATTCCTTCTAGATAACCATTTTTTTTTGGAATATGTTCTTTCATTTTATCTTTCTTCTTTATAATAATATTGTCAAACAAATTTCCTCTTCCAACTTCTTAGGGGTTATATTCTTTTCTCCCTTTGGCCAAACACCATATTTATTTCTTGTTCTAAATTGAATCCTTCAATATTTTAAAAAGAGTATTCTTCTCCTTGGCATTATCAAGCTTTGTATGATTCATTCTATTATATATTGAGAAGTATTCTCACCAACTCCCTCTCTCTACCTTCTCATTCATTTTTGTTTAGGTGGATAACTTATACTTCAACATTCCCTTTCTTATAGACCCTAGACTCCTCCCTAACCTCCTCTACTATATCTCCATCATCAACATCGCGTTTGGAATACTTTATTTTTAAATGTTCGTACTCCTTGCATATGGTGCAACCGAAGGCAATTTGAACATAGCCTATATGTTATCCATACTTCCATCTTCCTACATCTATATCCATGGAATTAGGAATACCATCACTCAAATGGTTCAATTCCAAACAAATATTGGCAATAAAGGTTGTTTCTTTGTTTGGGTTTTTTCATATATGTCAATAATTCTACCCGTTGCCTTCCCTATATCCCTCAAACAACTTTCTTGTCATAATTTTAAGGGCGAATATGGGAATTTGGCCCACATGGGGACAACTTTACTTATTTCCTTCAAAGGATCACAACAAGAATACCAATTATTGAGGGATAGTATGGAACTATCCTAGTACCAAAATCCTTTACCTATTAATTCCCTATCTCTTCCATTTAGAAAAATAAAAGTGATCCATCCCTTAACTAGAATATGGAATATTGGGGAATATCCTAAATTTTGGATCTTTTCTATCCAGATAAACATGGTTTAGTTAGAGATTATTCTACCATGAAACTTCCCAATTAGGGTTGTCTCTAAGTGGAGAGCTATTTGATTTACTACTAGATATTCTCCAAGAATAAACTTCCTCTTCTCCTTTAATAGTTTTACATAGATTATTTTCTTCTATTTTGGTATTAAACTTCCTTTATCTAGATTATCCTTCTGAGAATCCTTTTCTCCTACCTTTCCCCTACTAGTTCTTCTACTGACATGTTTTGAAAACCAATTTCAAGAGGGTTATATGAAATAGGGTTTATAGGGGAAAACTTATTGGAAATGCCCTTTGCACATCTTCTTTGACCACTAGTAGCAATAATGTGAGCTATATTGCCTTATATTTTAGATGATAAAACTCTTTTTTAATGAAGTTGATTCTCCTTAGGTTTTACACCATCTTTAGAGACTTCAAATTTGGATGGAAGAGGTTTGGAATTGGACCTTTACCTAATGATGGGCATAAACTTGCATATGATCATCCACCTTTCTTAATGATTTCTTAGGAATCCCCTAATTTATTATCATTTTGATTATTACAAGGTGTTTTGGGCATAACCCTCACATCCTTGTGATTTCTTCTTGGTACAAAATCAAAGATCGAGGGATTCCATGGTTAAATGGATGTTTTTCACCTCCAAATGTGTCCATGTTTGAAAATCATTCCATGATCAATGTTATTTCTTGGGTATTTTTGATTCATATAGATGCTTGAGGCCAAAGAACCAAAATGTAGGTTAAGGGAGTGTTGTAAATTTGGACTTCTTATTAATCTAACAATTTTTTTGCATGCAAGGATCCTTTGGACTGAACAATGTCAAAACCTCCTTCGCCTTTTAGTATTTAATCATACATGTTCCTTGATGGCCATTTCTACAAGACCTCTTCTTGGGAGGGGAAAACAAAATCCTTACACAAATCTTTTAATGGATTTGTGTATTCCACTAAGTCTTATTCCTCCATCACTCCTGAAACTTCCTCTATTTTATTAAAATAAACTAAATACACACATATAAAATAAACAATAATATCTAAATGTGCATAGATATAAGAAACAACCAGTTCTCAAATGCCAACACTTATTTGTGTATATTAATAGAGAAGAGAAATATAAAAGAATAATGAGTTCATTTTTTTATAAAACCTTATTCATACTAAATACAATAAACAATAATATCTAAATGAACATATATACCAGCATAGATCCATATTAACTTTGGATCTATCATGCGCCGAGAGGGATCAAACCCCTTGAGGCATAAACCTTTCCTCAAGTTTTTTCAATCTAAAAAACATTTTCACCTCGACGGACTTGATCCCTCTCCACACATGATAGATTCAAAGTTAATATGGATCTATAATAGTTCCTTACACACACACACACACACGTATGCCATGTGTGATCTCCATGTTGAGGACAGAAGGAATTAACATGGAAAGAATAACACATCTCTCTTGTACTACGCTGTAAAAAGCACCTCTCAACACAATAATATTTTTTTTACTTTCAATTGTTTTGTGTGTGTGCGTGGACTTGATCCCTCTCCACACATGATAGATTCATAGTTAATATGGATCTATACTAGTTCCTTATACACACACACATGCCATGTGTGATCTCCATGTTGAGCACATAAGGAATTAACATGCAAAGAATTACACATCCCTCTCATACTACGTTGTAAAAAGTGCCTCTCAACACAATAATAATTTGTTTACTTTCAATTGCTTTATATATATATATATATATATATA
>JASDQU010102579.1:259113-273108 GCA_032191745.1 Picea mariana | reverse complement strand
GAGAGAGAGAGAGAGAGAGAGAGAGAGAGATTTTGTTATTAATATTTTTTAAAATGTCACGTGTCAACTCCATGTTGAGCATTGAAATAATTACACATCTCCCTCATATTGGGTTGTAAAAAGCATGTCTCATTGCAATACAAAACGACTCATTCTCAAATGCAAACATTTATTTATGTATATTAATATAATAAGAGAAATATTAAAGAATAATATGTTCAATTGTTTATATTGACTTATTCATACAATTTTTTCTATTAAATAAATTAGTAGTTTACTAAATAAACAAAATCTTTGATATTTTTGTAGAGTTGTCTATATACATTAAACACGTAATATTGCAAGTAGTCTAAATAGGTGACGAATTGGTTCTTTTTTGTTACTCAAAATAATGGGAGGGGGCACTAGAACTTTTGTTCTTAAATCCAACAAGAATCATTTTGAATTGAAAAAATTGCAAACATCAGAAGTTGACATTGCAATATCTAGTTCTAGTAGGGGTATTTGAGGGTAATAAATCCATTTTTTAATTAAAAACAATAATTTCATAAGTCCAAAATTTAAATTTTAGTAAAGATCATCTTGTCTAGTTTATGTGACGGTAAACCTTAAAAGGTAAAAAATTAGAATATTTAGCCTTTTATAATATAGTTGTTAATATCACCTGGATGGGGTATCGACAAGAGGGGCTTGAACATGTCAGTTGGCTACCACTTTTTCGTGCACTCATATCCTATCAAGGTGTGAGTTGGTCGAGGTCAATGTTATAGATGGGAAGACAAAGTGTTGTAGCAGGGAGGAGTATGATCTCCTCCCCACCAACTATTGATATGGTGTTTCCTATTGGAGGGTATGGGCTCTCATATAGTGAGGTGACCGACAGGTTTGTGATCGGCCTAGGATTCTTGAGGAGGAGAGGTACATGGAAGGATGATAATATGAAGAGGAGGAGCCAATTGGTTGCATGTATGATGAGGATATCAGTTGGGTGGAGATTTCTTATTTATGATAACCCATATGAACCACAGGTTTGGCCTAGTTTTCTTATGCTTGAGTGGAGAAACTAGTGTTGATGCTTGAGTGGAGAAACTAGTGTTGGGAAAGGAGATGATTTCTTTGGGGAATTTTCTTGGCGTGGTCTCCAGGGAATCTGATACTCGACATCTGTTTATTGTGGTGTTTGCACTGGGGTGGTTTCTTGTTTTGGAAGGGGAGAACTAGCCCTCAGTTGGACTCAGGTTTAACTCATTCAGTGAAGTCATTGAGGTCTTCTAGAGAATTACCCACCTTCATTTGCCTCTCTCGCCCTAATATTTCTCTCCTCTATTTTGAGGTTCAATCTCTATTATTTGTGTACTACCTTGAGAGGGTTTTTTCAGTAGGTAGGATGGTTCGTAGCTCTTGTATGGAATGGGGGGCACGTAAAAGAAAGGATTGTATTGTCTATGGGAAGGCCTTGACCTTGGGGTATCTACTTCTTTCCTCCAAAGCAACTGGAAAGGCATAGGAAGAGGAGAAACTCTTCAAAGGGAAAGTCTCTCCAACAATTAAATAAGAAGTTGAGGAGATGAAGAGGGTTGATAGGGCCAAACAACAAACCCTTTCTAAGGCAAAGATCATGCAGGAAGTTAGGGGATGGATTAAATACCTAGTTTACTCAAGGACTATAACTACCAAGTTTTGTAGGTTGGAAAATACCTATTGAATGTTCAAAAAATTGATTTCCCAAGCCTTGAGAATAAAAAGGAGCAATAAGATATCCTCCACACAATCAATATTTTCAAGTTAAAATCTGAGGCCATATGCAAAGTGGTCTTCAGAATTGGAATCTCAATCTCATAGGTTGAAGAGGAAGTAGACACTTCCAGGCAATAAGAGAGATCATTGGGTTCAACGGGCACTCAAGTAAATCACATTGTCCTGAATGAATACCCCCCAACCAACCGAAACTACTAAGGAAAAGGACATGGAGACTGATCTGGTAGTGGAGGCATTTATGGAGGACATGCCTCCAACTCCTTTGGCTTGATGTTTGATTTGTCTGGTATTTTTTCAATCATTATGATAACATGGACAATTATAGGAAATTAGTCAAGTTTATGGTCTATTTTTACAATTGTTTGTCTCAAGAATATGATATGGTTTTTATGAACACATATATCGATTTTCTACTAGTAAGGATTCTAGTATCACTTGAGGCAAACCCCTACTGGAGATTGCTGTAATTTTTTTCCTATACATAATATAATGAAATAGTGGTGTTTTTAATGTAAAAATAAAATTAAAAATATAGTTGTTAATATTGCAAATAAGTGTGTAACGTACCTAGCCACCAGGATGAAAAACACTACTTCAAAATGCCCACTTCAAGAACACTTTGAATACCACTTTGTAACCTACCCCATAACAGAGAGATGAAAAACTACGCTCTGATACCAATCTGTAACATACCCAGCCATCGGGCTGAGCCACTCTACCTCAAAATACCCACTTCAAGAACACTTTTAATACCACTTTGTGACATACCCCGTATTAGAGAGATGAAAAATGACACTGTGATACCACTTTGTAATGTACCCAAACCAACAAACTCAAAACAATTTTCTAGGATATTGATTTGAAACGTACCCAATGCCTGGGTGCTTCCAAATTCACCCTCTTGGACTGATTTTGAATTATTGTTCCAATCTTTAATTAATCAATAACATGAATCCAAAGCATGCAATTAACCAGAACATGCTAAACCATAAAAGAATTCTTAACAACATGCCATGCACAACATTAACAACAAATAGGCATAGCATAAACACAACATCTCATAGATAATAATAATACACAACATAATATAAATATGCAAGAAAACATAGAGAGCACTTATCCTAAAGTCTGGACCTGACTGCTAAAGGGCAGAGTTAGGCCACCTCAATTTTTGGAATGGTTTGGTTTTAATGAATTAGGTTTGTTGGTTAACTGATAGATAGGTTTTCAAGGGTAGAAACCTGGTTGGATTGTTCAAACAATATCATTATAGGTTCCCCTTAGCTGGTGGCATGCATTTTGATGAGCAGGTAAGGATGTGAAGAATAAAGCAATGAATTACAAGAAAACATACAATCTGTTTCTTTCTATATGAAATTTCAGACTTGAAATAATATTCCAAATCTAAAACATGTATCTTGACACAAATCATCCAAACAAGGTTGTATTACAATAAACTATTTACTGAAAACAATAGTTGAAATCAGGTTGCATAGCAATAAATAGTTCATTGAAACAATAGTTGAAAGGAAGGGAAACAACACTTTGCACACATTTCCAATTTGCATCTAGATAAGTTTAATAACATACGAAATATTTGAGAAGAAAAAACACAATTTGTCACCAAAGATAATATTCACTAAGGTGGGAAACATAACAGTCTTATGCTTCAAGTCCCAACCAAAATTCTGATGCTTGATATCCCAAAAACTCAACCTACTTGCCTTCAAAAACCTATCTATTTTTATTTTTCCCAAGAGGGTTCGACCACCTATCTATGATCTAACTCTAAAGTTCAACTTTACATCACAACTAGATCCACTATATCCAACTTGACTTCCACTCTTTAATTACAATGTGTAAACATTTCTTTGACTTGAGTGAATTTGGTTTGAAGTATCAATTCATGACTTCCCTTCAATTCGACCTTAACAAAAATGTGTTTCATATCAAAAAGAAAATAACCACTTATTATAATTGGCAGTGACATCTTTAACTAAAGCAACAAAACTATATAAGTGCAACTGTAAGTAAAGTTGATAACTGAAGTGGAATAGTTCCATAATAAAGTCTTCAAAAGTTATAGCTATCAGTTGATTGTGCATGGATGCCCATGTAAACTAAAACTGGAGTCCAATCTGGAATATAGGTGGATCATCTAACATAAGTCCTAAATTCATTTCCTCTTTGACAACAGTAAACCTTTAACACTAGAACAAAGCTCACCCAAAATTTGACGAATTTCTGGGAAAAACGGCCTCAAAGGTCTCTTCAATTCTCTCATACTGTGATACCTTTGTAAAATATGAGAGAGGTTTTTGTGAATGGTATTGTTCGTAAAAAAATCCTTTTTCAGTTTTAAAAAATTCATTTCCATCTGTTCAGGAGGTGCGCTGTAAAATAATGACAAGAACAAGAAAAACAGAGCATGACAAATTTCTGCAAAAACAGCCTCAAAGGTCTCTTCGATTCTCTCATAAAGTGATACCTATGTAAACTATGAGAGAGGTTTTTGTGCATGGGATTATTCTCAACAAAAACCTCTTTCAGTTTTCACAAATTTACCTCTAGCTGTTCGGGAGGCATGTCAAATGAGAATGACAAAAACAGGGGAAAAAACAGTGTTTTTTTAGTAAATTTGGGCAACTCCTTTTGATTTGTCTTATGTAACCTCTGATACTTTCTATGTAGCTTATGATACTACTTCTGCAGCTGTAAAATTTGAACTTGCTTCTTCAGAACTTGTACCTAGTGACTGTCATCTATATATTTTTCAACTTCAACCTTTGGTTTGATCAAAGTCTTTACCCCGCATCCATCCTTGAGCTCTTGTTCCTCCTTTGTTATAGGTTCCTACATTTTCAATATTTTTCCTTTGATATCTGGTTTGGCCTCATGTGGATTCTACTCAGGAATTAGTTTTTCATCTGGGTTTATGTCATCTGAGTCTTTCTCGGGATCTAGACCAAAGTCCATTACATTTTGTTCTAGCTCCAGATCTGCAAGGCACACTATTTTTATATTAGTATACTTTATGCCCGGGGTCTCTTCTTTATTGTATTTATGCTTTGATTTATATGCTGTCATATCTTTCAAAGTATGGATATTCATCTCCTCCATATTGGCAAATCCAAAGATGTCTCCTTCAGTGTCCTCGTCCTCAATTACTATGGGTTATTGGTCTTTTAAAGATGGATTAAATAGTGCTTTGGAATTCAATCTCAATTGATTTGTGAGCCTGGTTCTTCTGTTAGGTTTAGTGGGCATTTCAGGGACCTGAATCCCTTTACTCTTTATGCTTTGTTTAGCCTCAGGGGATTTCTTCATCAAGGTGTCTACAGGCACAAACTCTGTTGCAATTATGTCGAGACTGAGTTGTTTGGATTTCTTTTGCCTGCTTATTTTTTATCTAGGAGTTTTATCTTGTTGCATGGTCATGGGCACAGGCTCATCTTTAGAATGTATAGGTGACAATGGGCCTACTAGACTGTCTTGTTCTCCTCCCTTCTTGATATAATTCCTGACATACACTCTGCCACTCTCCATCTCTCTCTATTTTGTTGTTGAGGACCTTAGCTTCCTTCGAGGGGTTTCTTCTTGATGTGGAGTAATTTATTTGGCCCTTTTAGATTGGGTTCCCCCCTTTTCTAGGTGTGGTCTTCCTTTTATCTTGTTGGGCATCTTTAGATGAACACTCAAGTTCATGAGAAACCCTAGTTGCTTCTGCTGGAAGTGATGGTCGAATGTATGCATTATCAGGTTCCTTTACCACCTGCAGTAATTATTACACACAATCTTGTGATAATAACAGTTCAAGGCGAAAACATGCATGACCCTTAGCATGAAGTCTGCAATGATGGTTAAACTGGTGGTAACCCGTGTGATCTTGAGTGCTCAGGGACATGTAAATGCAAGTGACACACCAACACACCTTTATTCAAATTTTAAATATTTTCTGAACGTTAGAACCAACAAAACAACGTGTTTTATGTTGTTTGCCAGAATAGGTGCATTTTTGCAATCAATGTCCTTTTGCATCATAGGCCTAAGTTAACCTGTTTTCAACCTAATAGTGACATAACCATGGTGATGTGCCTTATTCATTTCAAATCAATACTTTTATAAATCTTATAAAGAGAAAGGAAATGATGAAAAACAAATAAGAAGATGAGAACAAATTAAAATGACTCAACACACTATTGAAAAGAAACTAAGAAAAAACTAGGTTGACAGATGGATGGGCTGATGGAGGAGTATAAGGAAGAGGTGTAGACCTAGGATTTAACATCAGCTCCAACTGGGGATAGCACTTCCTTGTGAGGTGATAAGAACAACATAATGTGTGCCTTAGTTCTTTATTTCTACCCCCCTACCACCAATCACTTTACTCTGTTTACCAGCCATGTTACCTGTCTTATTTCAACTGAAAATCAGATCTGCAGCTATACCACAGTGCCTTTATTGGGATATGGAGTCTTTTATTCACACTAACCTACTACAAACCAAATGCTTGGAAAAGCGAGCTTATTATCCTATTCTAATTTGTTGAAATTTTCTACTCAGGTATAAGTAGATTTCCATAGTAACCATTCAAGCAATTTGTTGATTGACATACCTTCTTGTATGAAAATGTGGAAAGAGCACAACAGGTGAAACGAAAATTCCATATTCAATGTATACTCATAGTTGAAAATGGATGTCAAAGTGAAATTTGCAACATTTGGTAGCTTTGAAAAAACTAAATCGATGCAATCAACTATTGGATCATAAAAATCTCCAACCACTACCTTTTCTTGCTGTGAAAAATAGATGAATTGTCTCGAAATATTCTCAACTTTCACTGATCCATTTTTTATGCAAACATCTTCCTTCTGCAAATATAAAAATGAAACAGGAAAAGGCTGCAAACTATCTCCATGGCTCTTGAGATCTTGAATTGAAATATGCTCTTGATAAAAAGTTTTAATGCCCCTTTCAAGTTCTTCATTATAATAGTGATATACTAGTTTGTTGCTATAATGTCTGATCCATGTTGATATAAACTTTGTTTATCGAAACCAGGTTGTAATTTGGAGCCACAACTACCATAAGCGGGATATGATCCTTCATGGACAGTGGATCCGATGTCCTCATGAAATTGTTGGTCAAATTGTTTATGTGTTAAATATACAACCTTAACAACACTTTTATCCTCTTGCTCAACTAAATACATCTCATAAATACTAAATACATCATAACTATTAGGAGAAATA
This sequence comes from Picea mariana, assembly GCA_032191745.1. Classification (NCBI taxonomy): domain Eukaryota; kingdom Viridiplantae; phylum Streptophyta; class Pinopsida; order Pinales; family Pinaceae; genus Picea; species Picea mariana. The sequence goes on along the minus strand of JASDQU010102579.1, from coordinate 266,098 downwards.
ATATGTCATGGAAACTGTTGACACTCCTTATCAATTTTATCATCATAAGTAAACAAAGATTTTTGATCAGCTATATGAGCAGCAAGGTGTTTTGGAATAGCATCTTCTTCTTCCATGAATTGATCATTACCTTCTCCAAAATCAGCTTCTTGAAAACTTCCAAGAAAATTTAAAGTATAATCATCCTTTTGTACGCAACTAGAAATTTTTTTTATTGAACATGGAGAATCAACTTGCTGATATAAATTCCCTAAATCTTGGATAGTAGAAAAATCTAACTCAGTAGTTTTAACATCTAGAGGAAAATTAAAATACAAAAATGATGGATCACAATACTGAAAAGAATGCAAACCCAAAAATAATCTCTGACATTCATATTCTTCCTCCTGTTCCTGATCTCGAAGTATGTCATGGGCCCGAAAATTTTCCTCAATCTCTCTAGCATCAACAAATAACTCGCCTAGTGATGAGGATATCCTTTTACTGAGATAAATAACAAGATCAAGATGTTGAGATTTTATATAATACAACATGGCAACAGTTTCGGAAGGTTGAATATCCTTAGGCATACTGTAATAAAAATTGTCAAACCTTTTGTTGAACATGGTAAGAGCTTCATCCTCCTTCCTCTTTAAAGTATTTAATTCAATCAAGTATTCATCAAAAGATTTTCTTTCACCCCAATATTTCAAAAATGCAACATGAAAATCAGTCCATGAACCAATGGAACAAGCTTCCAAATTTCTGAACCAGAATGATGCATCCCCAAATAAAGATTTGCAAAATATCCTCATAACTACATCCTCATTCATAATTTGAAAATTATCAATGAAATTTTCAAAAGCTTCCAAGTGCTTCTCGGCTGCAACATGGTCTTCTCCATTGAACATAGAAAGGTAATCAATAAAATTGGGAGGATAGGCATGAAGGATAAGTGGCAGATTCAAGGGTTTGTAATACTTCTTGATCTTGGACTAAATTTCGATAACATGATTACAAGGTGGAACAATGATTTCAATAAGTGGTGAATCAGATTTATCATTCACATGCTTACATGACTAGTCATGATCTGGAGAAGTTTGGATATGATCATCAACATTATGGCTAGTGGGTTCAAATGAAGGATTGAGATTAAGATCAATAATGCAAGAGGGCGGATCTTCTCTTCTCAAGGATGGATTTACCATTGTAGGCTTATAATCATCTGAGTAAACAAACCATAAGATAATTCTTTTCGCACGTAAAGGAAAAGATAGGAATGAATTGATGAAGAAAAATATGAGCTCTTTGAAAAAATTGATGGCTTGGTACCTAGTCTTTCCCTTCCACCTTTTCATTTTCTATCGGCTAGGCTCATCCTCCAATGGAGTCTTTTGATTGTGGAGTTGCCAGGTGAAAGATCGCAGTCACTATGTGTGTCTAGATTTTGTTCACCATCAAAAACCAGATCTGATCATTGTCATTCTCCCAGGGAAATATTGCTTCGTTACTCCATTCCCCGACAATGATGCCAGAAGATGTTGGTCGTAAAGTCTGCCCCTAAGTGCTAAAGGGAAGAGTTAGGCCACCTCAAGTTTTGGAATGGTTTGGTTTTAATGAATTAGTTTTTTTGGTCAACTCATAGATAGGTTTTCAAGGGTAGAAACTAGTTGGATTGTTCAAACAATATCACTGTATGTTCCCCTTAGCTGGTGGCATGCATTTTGATGAGCAGGTAAGGATGTGAAGAATAAAACAAGGAAATACAAGAAAGCATACAATTTGTTTCTTGTTGTATGAAATTTCAGACTTGAAATAATATTCCATATCTAAAACATGTATCTTGACATAAATCATCCAAACAAGGTTGTATTACAATAAACTATTTACTGAAAACAATAGCTAAAATCAGGTTGCATAGCAATAAATATAGTTCATTGAAACAATAGCTGAAAGGAAGGGAAACAACACTTTGCATACATTTCCAATTTGTGTCTAGATAAGTTTAAGAACATATGAAATATTTGAGAAGAAAAAACACAATCTGTCACCAAAGATTATATTCACCAAGATAGGAAATTTAACAGTCTTATGCTTCAAGTCCCAACCAAACTTTTGATGCTTGATCTCCCAAAAACTCAACCTCCTTACCTTCAAAAACCTATCTATTTTTATTTTTCCCAAGAGGGTTTGACCACCTATCTAGGATCTAACTCTAAAGTTCAACTTTACATCACAACTAGATCCACTAGATCCAACTTGACTTCCACTCCTCAATTACAATTTGTAAACATTTCTTTGACTTGAGTGAATTTGGTTTGAAGTATCAGTTCATGAATTCCCTTCAATTTGACCTTAACAAAAATATGTTTCATATTAAAAATAAAATAACCACTTATTACCATTGGCAACAACATCTTTAACTAAAGCAACAAAACTCTATAAGTGCAACTGTAAGTAAAGCTGATAACAGAAGTGGAATAGCTCCATAACAAAGTCTTCAAAAGTTGTAGTTGACAGTTGATTGTGCATGGATTCCCACGTACACTAAAACTGTATTCCAATATAGAATACAGGTGTATGTAAGGTAGCTAGAGAGGTAGTGAGGGGGCCCAGAGGGCCCATAGTGATAGTAGTGGAGGCCATTCAATGAAGGTGGACTAGGTCCACTATATTATTAAATAAGGCCCACTATGGTAGTTAGATATAATAAATGGGTAATTAAATATAATAAATGTAAGAGGACTTCTTAGAAGGTTCTACTTCTAGAAGATTCCTCCTCTAGAATGTTCTTAGGTGATGGTAGCACTATATAAAGGGATCAAGCAATGTAATGGGACATGAAGAGAAATATTGTATTGTGAGTTGTATCTCAATAGGAGGATGCCCCCTCGAAGAGGCAAGTGAACAGGAGAGGATCCCTTCCATAATAGGATCCATTGTATGGTGTTGCCGTACCTCAAGGGTTTGATAGTAATAAAGGAAATTTTGCATATTGTTCTTGTATATATGTTGTGGTGCTTTTGTATTCAGTATTTGTTTCTTAACAAGTGGTATCAAAGCACTTTCCTTGGCAGACATTGTGGGAAAATATTTTCTATTTTTTGCAGATTTATTTTCGGAGAAGAAAAAAAGAGGGCCGCGACATTCTAGAAATTTTCGGTATATTTATATGCAAAATTTGCAGAAACAGGTTGTATATCTAAGTTCCTCTCATAAAAACACCCAAGTTGTAAAACAAATTATCTGAAACAGAGTCCGGGAAGTCAATATATTGAAGTTTTAAAATCTGTAATTTTTCAGGGTTATTTCCGCGGACGACGGCGCAATTTTTTTATTTCTATAGCATCTGGAGGCCGAATTTGCCAAAACAAATTACATATCTGAGTTCCTCTCACAATTTCACCCAATTAAAAAAAAAACATCCGCCAAAACAGATTCCGATAAGTGAAGTTATGAGCATTTTAAATTCAGCAATTCTTTAGGGTTTTTCTAGAAAAAACCGTGATTTTCTGTCGTAACTTATTGTTCTATTTTTTGGGTTTTTTCGTGATGAATGTAGGAACAAAGAGTTCATAAGGTCCTCATATGGCTATTTCCTCTCAAACCCTCAAATAAATTCTTGAAACATTCAAATCCCAATTGTATGACACATTGAATGACAAATTGGATGTCTTTAGAGATGGCCTCAATGATAGTTTTCATAGTATTCAAGATTCATTGGATAGCATGCAGGAGAGATTTCTTATGGTGGACATACATGATGACTATAATCAAGAAATATATGCTTGGTATGATCTCCATGTCGATTGTGATGATTGGTATATGGATAGTTGTCATTTATGGGATGACAACCACTTCCATATTTTATTTGATGACTCTACTCCACCTTCTGTAGAGAACATCAATGTCCCACATCAAGAGCTAGTTATGACTACCAGCATCCAGCCTGCATATTCTACAATGGTACTGTTCCTTCCATATTCAACGTTGACCCTTTCCCACTATGTGGCTGGATATTCTTATTTGGATCCACATGATAGGTGTCAGTATTGGGAGCATCATTTTCAGTTGGTTACTGGGTGTCGATATCTTCCGTGTGGAGTTCACATGAGCACTTGGACATGGGACCCTGGTTTACAATGGTAGTTGGACTACTTCATCATGGTGGCTTCCATTTCTAAATGGGACCCTCGTTCTCTAGTCTACTTCAGCACTATGGTCCACACTTATCCATGGGACCCTGGTATATGGTTGTACATCAAGCATTGAGGACAACGCTTTCATAAGGGGGAATGAATGTAAGGTAGTTAGAGAGGTAGTGGGGAGGCCTAGAGGGCCCATAGTGATAATATTGGAGGCCATTCAATGTAAGGTGGACTAGGTCCACTATATTATTAAATAAGGCCCACAATGGTGGTTATATATAATAAATGGGTAATTAGATATAATAAATGTAAGAGGACTTCTTAGAAGGTTCTACTTCTAGAAGATTCCTCCTCTAGAATGTTCTTAGGTGATGGTAGAACTATATAAAGAGTTCAAGCAATGTAATGGGACATGAAGAGAAATATTGTATTATGATTTGTATCTCAATAGGAGGATGCCCCCTCGAAGAGGCAAGTGAATAGGAGAGGATCCCTTCCATAATAGGATCCATTGTATGGTGTTTCCCTACCTCAAGGGTTTGATAGTAATAAAGGAGATTTTGCATATTGTTCTTGTATATCTGTTGTGGTGATTTTGTATTTAGTCTTTAGTTATTAACAGTGTATTAGTTGGCATAAGTCCTGAATTCCTTTCCCCTTTGACAACAGTAAACCTTTAACACTAGAACAAAACTCACCCAAAATTTGATGAATTTCTGGGGAAAATGGCCTCAAAGGTCTCTTCGATTCTCTCATACCATGATACTTGTGTAAAATATGAAAGAGGATTTTTTGCATGGGACCATTCCCAACAAAAACCTCTTTCAGTTTTAAAATATTCATTTCCATCTGTTTAGGAGGCGCGCCGGAAGACAATGACAAAAACAAGAAAAATAGAGCATGGCAATTTCTGGAAAAATGACCTCAAAGGTCTCTTCATTTCTCTCATACCGTGATACCTATGTAAAATATGAGATATTTTTTTGTGCATGAGCTTGTTATCAACAAAAATTTCTTTCGGTTTTCACAAATTCACCTCCAATTGTTCTGGAGGCGTGCCGAACAAAATGACAAAAACAGGGAAAAGACAAAGTTTTTTAGTAAATTTGGGCAATACCCTTTGATTTGTCTTTTGTAACCTCTGATACTTTCTTTGTATCTTTTGAGACTTCTTCTGCAGTTGTAAACTTTGAACTTTCTCCTTCAGAACATGTACCTGGTGACTATCATCTATATCTTTGTCAGCTTCAACCTTTGGTTTGATCAAAGTCTTTACCCCGCATCCATCCTTGAGCTCTTGTTCATCTTTTGTTACAGGTTCTTGCATTTTTAATGTTTTTCCTTTGATCTCTGGTTTAGCCTCTTATGGAGTCTTCTCGAGAATTATTTTTTCATCTGGGGTTATGTCATCGGATTCTTTCTTAAGATCTCGACCAAAGTTCATTACATTTTGTTCTAACTCCAGTGTACAGGGCACTCTGTTTTTACAACAATATACTTTATGCCCGAGGTCTCTCCTTTATTGTATTTCTTCTTTATTTATCTCATTTCATCTCTTTCAATGTATGTATAGCCATCTCCTCCATATTGGCAAATCCAAAGATGTCCCCTTCAGTGTCCTCATCCTCAATTACTATGGGTTGTTTGTCTTTTAAAGATGGATTAAATAGTGCTTTGGAATTCAATCTCAATTGATTTGTGAGCTTGGTTCTTCTGTTAGGTTTAGTGGGAATTTCAGGGACCCAAATCCCTTTCCTCTTTATGCTTTGTTTATCCTCAAGGGATTCCTTCATCAAGGTTTGTACAGGAACAAACTCTGTTGCAATTATGTCGGGACTGAGTTTTTTGGATTTCTTCTACCTGCTTGTTTTTTATATGGGATTTTTATCTTGTTGCATGGTCATGGGCATAGGCTCATCTTCATAATGTACATGTGACAATGGGCCTGCTGGACTGATTTGTTCTCCTCCCTGCCTGATATAATTCATGATGTACACTCTGCCACTCTCCATCTCTCTCTGTTTTGTTGTTGAGTACCTTAGTTGCCTTCGAGGGGTTTCTTCATGCCGTGGAGTAATTGATTTGGCCCTTTTATATCGGGTGTTAGCGATATTTCTTGTCATGGGCTCGAGAGCATTTGAGTTTGCAAGTTGCACAAAAGAATCAAGCGTAGCACGGGAGAATCCCTGTTTTTTCAGGTAGCAGGTCAAGCGAGCGGGCAAAGTGTCATCGGCATCATCCAAGATCGATGACCTCGCGAACTCGGGAGTTCGCAGGGTGAGAGCCCAAACATTGGGTATCCCAAGTCGCGAGGACGCGAGAAGAGAGAAGGTGAATAATTGTTGGATCTGGATCGAGGAGAACCGTTGGATCCGCATGTGGGATCGCGTATCGGGGCCTCGCAAGAAAAGGTTCGAGGATTTGGGCGCGGGGATCGCGAGATTGCGAGAAGCGATATCCCGACAGCTGGAGGCAGTGGGGGCCATGACAGAGTCAACGAGTGGAATACAGGTGGCACGAAGCCTCGGGATCTCGCTGCGAGAAGTCCCGAAGTATTGGTGTTAGGATTCACGAGACGCGAAGTGCCGAGAGAATCTCGGGCCCGGGTCCACAAAGGTATCGGGAGAAGTAAGAGCCGCCGGATCTCTGAGGGACATGTGGTGCACGATTAGGATCCTCGCCTTTTCTCCCATCGTGACTTTGAAACATAAGGACTAACTCCCCCCCAGCTGTTAGAAAAACAGGACCGCGGAGCAATAAAATAAAACAAATGCAGAAACAAAACACAGAAGACACACAATACAAGAGAGACACAGATTTACGTGGTTCACCCAGTGTGGGCTACGTCCACCAGAGAA
>JASDQU010102579.1:245379-258714 GCA_032191745.1 Picea mariana | reverse complement strand
GCACTCCCCCGCGTGGAAGAGTGTACATACTTCTGGGGTGTAAATACTTCATGGGGTATAGACACGGCTGAAAGCAAAGAACCTATGCATCAGGAAGATAATCAGGCTCCACAACCAACACCAGCTGCGAGTCGCGAGGTGTCGAAGGCGTCCAGAGCCCGGGTCCACAGTATCGCCGAGGAGATCTCAGCCGTCAGATCTAAGCGGACACCTGGTGGGCGATTGGGCTCCTCGCCTCCTCGCCCATCGTAAATTTAAAGCAAAAGGATTAACTCCCCCCAGCCGCAAGTTGCGAGGTGCCGAGGGTGTCCAGAGCCTGGGCCCACAGTATCGTCGAGGAGATCTCAGCCGTCCATCTGAAGCAGACACCTGGCGTGCGATTGGGGTTCCTCACCTCCTCGCCCATCGTAACTTTGAAGCATGAGGACCAGCCTCCTCCCAGCCACAAGGCGCGAAGTGCCGAAAGCGCCTTTGAAGATAGGCACAAGGTCACAGCCCGTGGTAACTTGGGGGTGACAGAAAGAACTGTGCAAGGGGCCGAAGTGTCGGGTTTGGCTGTAGAAGGGATCACTGTGTTCTCCAGGTGCCAGTTCAACTCAATCTCAATCCTAGTACCTACTCGGAGTGAATGAAGAAGAGAGAGGGTGGTTGAAACCTCGCCTCACTCATTAATTACAGGGGATGGAGGGTCTGGCGAACCATCTGCTCGAGGAAGTCCTGTGCATCGATTTTCTCAAAGATGCCATGCCAGAGTCCTCAGCTCGACAGAGAAGTCTGCGCACGTTAGCCCAACACTTAATGGCTCAGCTATCCTCCTTACAGGAGCCATGTGTAGTTAAGGTGGTGCTTGAAGAAGGATTTCAGTACGAGTTTGACTGAAAAGACACCGAGCCTTGGATGACTGGGTGCGCCTCTACGAGGCGAATTCTCCTGAGTATATAGACTCGGTTGTTGTATTTTGTAAGCAACGATGGTAGAGCAGATCTCCCTACTGTAAAGTTTAACAAACATTCTAGTTTGTGGGATATGCATCTGTATATGAGATATCTTGTTTTATGACAGATAGTTTTTCTCACTCCATCTACTTTTCATCTCATAGAGAGTTCGTGATTGACTGAGTCGCGCGAATTATTGCAGTTCTGTTATGATAAATGATTTATCGTTGCATTATTGTATTCTCTGGTTTTCTGTATTTAAGTTCAAGAAGACCTTGCGTTTGGATGCCTTCTTCTATAGTCTGTTAGGAACCTGTCATTTATAACAGATCTTCGCACTCTTCCCATATAATTCTTTCACCTGTTCACCCTTTACTACAACTCACTGTCTGAAGTTTATATAAGACCTCATTCACCTATGCATGTCTGGCCTAGTTTGGAGTTGGAATGATATTGTTTTGAGTTGGCTTCCATTCGGTCACCCCATCTATAAACAAACCGTGACATAAAACTGATGGGCGTCGGGCTCTTCTCCTGCTAGCAATCCAGGAGTGACTTCTGACGCCAACATTTTCTAGCGCCGTTGCCGAGGACGAAGTTGAATATTTTTCCTGGGCAGAACGACAACGATCAACTGATTCTGAAGGTGCATTAGAAATCAGAATTATTCAGATTGCTACTGTGCACCTGGCGACTCCACTGTGGAGACTCCATTGTTTCCACTTTATTGTTTCAGTTGTGGCCACTATTGGCACACCTGAAAGCTGACCTAGAGGAGATTTCTCGAGAAGGTTTTAGCGACTGCTTTCTCAGCCTGAAAAGTTTCCTGGGGTAACGATAATGTTAAGATCTGGCCTTTGATGGTGAACAAGGACTAGACACATTTGAAGCTGTGCATCTTTCACCTGGCGACTCCATGATTCAAGGATCGATTGGCGACTCCACTAGTGCGATATGGAGAAAATCCTGGCTCGAAGGTTTGTTCCTTTTGATTTTTCTACTATTCCTATTTTTCCTAACGATGTCCCCTCTCCGAATGAATGGGGCGATTATTTGCCCAGATTTAGAGAGCGTGAAGAGGATAACCTTGCTCAGCACCTCAGTGAGTTTCATGAACTCATGCGTCAGTGGGAGATACATCATGAGGATGTGTTACTGAAGATGTTCATGTTCTCGTTAGCAGGGGATGTGCGTAAATGGTATCATTCTTTACCCCCTGCTAGCATTTCTTCACTCAGTGAATTCCACACAGCTTTCACCGCCTATTGTCAGAGGCTGTATCCCCCTGAGTTAATTTGTCATAATTGTTGTGAGGGATACCACAAATCTATACAAGAGAAAGTTGTTTCTGAAGTAAGATGTGGGGAGGATCCTGATGACCTGGATCAGGAATCAGTCATTTCTCCTCCCCATTCGTCTGCTTCGGACGAAGTTATGGAATTGATAAAATCTCTCTCTGCCCAACTGGATAGGTGGGAAGCTGAGCAATGTGCAGAGGGTTTTCCACCCTTTGAAGAAAATGATTGTAGTATCTCTACAATGAATGATTATAAAGATCCCAGGGAAGGAGAAGATGCTTCGGGCGGAGTTATGGAACTGATAAAATCTATCACTGCCAGATTTGACAAGTGGGAAGCTGAACAATGCGTTGAGGATTTCCCACCCTTTGAAGCAGAGGCCCTTAGCATCTCTACTGAGGGTGATATGGAAAAAGCTTTTCCACGGGTCCTGTTTATGGTCATTATGAATCTGACCCATGGGAGAGCCAAGAAGAAGAAATCCTCCCAGATACGATTATGTCTGATGAGGGCTGTAAGGATAGAAGACTAGGGGAGGAAGTTGCTCTGAGTGAACTAATGATATCTCTCATTGCCCAACATGCAAGGTTAAAATCTGAGGACAATGGGGAGGATTTTCCAGTCTCTGAGGCAGATGTTCTAGATGGATCTCTCAAGGAGAATATTGAAGATCTCGTAAGAGCATTAACATCTGTCCCCGATGAGCTCGCTGTCTCAGAACAAAATGATGAAGTGGTATTTGGGGAAGAGGACTGTTCTTTTTCTCTTCACGATATTTCCCATGATGTATTTACATTTGGGATTGGAAAGGAGGATCTGGAGATCGTTCCTTTTTTGCAAGATGAAGAAGTCTGGTGCTCACCCAGCTTTAACGACCATTTAGTTGAAGAGAAGCAGAGTCCCACATCACAGATTGATGACCTGGGTAGCAGCCAGCTCATGTATGACAGCTATGAATCAGATTCTGAGCTGGACACCCAGAACTTCCAAGAGAAGACTGCAGAGCCTTCTCCTCTGCCCACAAATGAAAGACAATGCGAGGAAATCAACCCCCCTGAGCAGAAAATTGAAAAGCAGATCTTTCCCACAGGTCCTATCTATGATGATTACGACTCTGACCCTTGGGAGAGCCAAGAAGAGGCACCAGAAGAACCAGAGGAGAAGTTGAAGATGCAGTTTACAGACTGTACAGAGCCAGTCATCGAGCAGCCACCGCCCGAGATCAATGACCCTATGACAGTTGTCCACTCACCTGTGCTTGTCAGAAATATTCATCCACATGAGAATAGCTGCGTAGCAGAGGAGGCTGCCTGTCGCCAATTTTATGAAATTTGCCACTCATTCGATGACCCTGTCAGCAAATACATGGAGTGGCATTTCCCCTATGCCTTGGAGCCACCCTATTTCATCTCAACTCCAGCCTGTAAGGAGGAGTTGAAGAGTGTAGCTATTCTGCTGTCACGGTTACACCATCTGCTAGTGATCATCGACAGAAGGAAGGAGCTTCTATCTAAGAAGCTGCTTGAATGGATATGGTGGAAGTTCTCTTTCACCTAGCCCATGTAAAATATTTTATTAGTTTAGGATTGTATATAAATAAGCTCCTTTGAGCATGTATCTTTAGTTTGTTGCTTTTACTTTTCGGCATATATTTTCAGCAGCGGGATGTTTTGAGCATGACTCCATAGCCCAATAGCAAGGCACTGAAGCTGCAGAAAGAGTTCTTAGAGCATCGCAGGGACGACTCTATCCCCCATGGAGCCAAATGTTAGTGATATTTCTTGTCATGGTCTCGAGAGAATTCGAGTTTGCAAGTTGCATGAAAGGATCAAGCGCAGCATGGGATAATCCCTGTTTTTTCAGGTAGCAAGTCAAGTGAGCGGGCAAAGTGTCATCAGCATCATCCAAGATCGGTGACCTCGCAAACTCGGGCGTTCACAGGGTGAGAGCCCAAACATTGGGTATCCCAAGTCGCGAGGACGTGAGAAGCGAGAAGGTGAATAACCGTTGGTTTTGGATCGAGGAGAACCATTGGATCTGCACGTGGGATCGCGTATTGGGGCCTCGCAAGAAAAGGTTTAAGGATTTGGGCGCGGGGATCGCGAGATTGCGAGAAGCGATATCCTGACAGCTGGAGGCGGTGGGGGCCATGAAAGAGTCGGCGAGTGGAATACAGGTGGCACGAAGCCTCGGGATCTCGCCGCGAGAAGTCCCGAAGTATTGGTGTTAGGATTCGCGAGACGCGAAGTGTCGAGAGAATCTCGGGCCCAGGCCCACAAAGGTATCGGGAGAATTAAGGGCCACCAGATCTCTGAGGGACACGTGGTGCGCGATTAGGCTCCTCACCTTTTCGCCCATCACAACTTTGAAACATAAGGACTAACTCCCCCCCAGTCACGAGTCGCGAGGTGCCGAAGGCGTCCAGAGCCCGAGCCCACAGTATCGCCGAGGAGATCTCAGCTGTCAGATCTAAGCAAACACCTGGCGGGTGATTGGGCTCCTCGCCTCCTCGCCCATCGTAACTTTAAAGAAAAAGTATTAACTTCCCCCAGCCGCGAGTCACGAGGTGCCGAGGGCGTCTAGAGCCTGGGCCCACAGTATCACCGAGGAGATCTCAGCCGTCCATCTGAAGCAGACACCTGGCATGCGATTGGGGCTCCTCGCCTCCTCGCCCATCGTAACTTTGAAGCATGAGGACCAGCCTCCTCCCAGCCACGAGGCGCGAAGTGCTGAAAGCGCCTTTGAAGATAGGCACAGGGTCACAGCTCATGGTCACTTGGGGGTGACAGAAAGAACTGCGCAAGGGGCCAAAGTGTCAGGTTTGGCTGCAGAAGGGATCATTGTGTTCTCCAGGTGCCAGTTCAACTCGATCTCAATCCTAGTACCTGCTCGGAGTGAATGAAGAAGAGAGAGGGTGGTTGAAACCTCACCTCACTCATTAATTATAGGGGATGGAGGGTCTGGCGAACCATCTGCTCGAGGAAGTCCTGTGCATCGATTTTCTCAAAGACGCCACGCCGGAGTCCTCAGCTCGACAGAGAAGTCTACGCACATTATCCCAACACTTAATGGCTCAGCTACCCTCCTTACAGGAGCCATGCACAGTTAAGGTAGCGCTTGAAGAAGGATTTCAGTACGAGTTTGAATGAAAAGACACCGAGCCTTGGATGACTGGGTACGCCTCTATGAGGTGAATTCTCCTGAGTATATAGACTCGGTTGTTGTATTTTGTAAGCATCGATGGTAGAGCAGAGCTCCCTACTGTAAATTTTAACAGACATTCTAGTTTGTGGGATATGCATCTGTATATGAGATATCTTGTTTTATGACAGACAGTTTTTCTCACTCCATCTAATTTTCGTCTCATAGAGAGTTCGTGATTGACTGAGTCGCACGAATTATTGCAGTTCTGTTATGATAAATGATTTATCGTTGCATTATTGTATTCTCTGGTTTTCTCTATTTAAGTGCAAGAAGACCTTGCGTTTGGATGCCTTCTTCTACAGTCTGTTAGGAACCTGTCGTTTATGACAGACCTTCGCACTCTTCCCATATAAGTCTTCCGCCTGTTCACCCTTTACTACAACTCACTGTCTAAAGTTTATATAAGACCTCATTCACCTATGCATTCCTGGCCTAGTTTGGAGTTGGAATGATATCATTTTGAGTTGGCTTCCATTCGGTCACCCCATCTATAAACAAACCGTGACATAAAACTGATGGGTGTCAGGCTCTGCTCCTGCTAGAAATCCAGGAGTGACTTCTGACGCCAACATTGGGTTCCCCCCTTTTTTAGGAATGGTATTCCTTTTATCTTGTTGGGAATATTTAGATGAACACCCAAGTTCAAGAGAAACCCTAGTTTCTTCTGTTGGAAGTGATGGTCGAATGTATGTGTTATTTCGTGTTCCTTTACCACCTGCAATAATTATTACACACAATCCTGTTATAATAATAGTTCAAGGTGCAAACATGCATGACCCTTAGTACAAAGTCTACAATGATGGCTAAACTGGTGGTAACCCACGTGATCTTGAGTGCTCAAGGACATGCAAATGCATACGACGCGCCCACACACGTTATTCAAAATTTTAAATATTTTCTGAACGTTATAACCAATAAAACAACGTGTTTTATGTTGTTTGCAAGAATAGGTGCATTCTTGAAATCAATGTCCTTTTGCATCATAGGCCTAATTTAACCCGTTTTCAACCTAGTAGTGACATAACCATGGTGATGTGCCTTATTCATTTTAAATCGATACTTTTATAAATCTTATAAAGAGCAAGGAAATGATAAAAAACAAATAGGAAGATGAGAACAAATTAAAATTACTCAACACACTATTGTAAAGAAACTAAGTAAAAACCAGGTTGAAAGATGGATGGGATGAATGAGGAGTAGAAGGAAGAGGTGTAGACCTAGGATTTAACATAGGAAAACAAAATTTCCCAAGCATCAGCTTCCTGCTCATAATTCGTTTGGCTCTTTCAACAAGCATCGGTCTTCTTTATGGGCTTACATCCTTGCTATCTCTAATACCATTCTCCCTGCAAAATTCTCAATTTCCATGCATCCAAATAGATTATCAATAATTTTAAATTATAATTTCTAAAATTATTTTATACAGGAAAATAAAATTTCCTAGGCATGAGGTTTATGCTCATAATGTTTGGTTCTTGCAACAGTAGATATCATTCTTACTTATGGGATAACATTATTGCCATATATAAGACCACTCCACCTACAATTTTATCAACCTTCACTCTGATCTAGGTGGATATTGGTGGCCACCCACCTATTCCAACTAGCTCATCTTGGCAGTTTTTCATTTTGGCAGGTTTTTCCTGGTTTTCGGGTCCTGAATTTATGGGGTCGTTTTGAGGCCCTAAACAACATTTTTAGGGCTCACCACAGTCAATTATAAATTATGTTAGATTCTAACAGCATAATGTGTAGTCCTCGGATATACCTTTCCAACAAGCTATCGTGCGCCTAAAAAGAAGATCGTATGCAAAAGTTAGGACCCCAGGAAGTTGATGTACCAACTTACCCCAACGAGGCCCACATGAATCTTGGTGCTTCATCTTTTAGGGTTAGGTTTTTGGATGTCTAGGGTTTTGGAATCCATTTTTATTGTAAAAAGGATTTCAGAGCCTCATTGTACTCATCTTCTTGTGAATGAGCACAACCATCACATCTCTTCTCAAATATAAGCCGCCACCTTTCTAGCAAGCTTGTTTCAGTCTGCATTTTACAGTTTCAACATATTTCTTTATTAATAGAAGCCAAGTTTTATTGTATCTCTGTTATTTTTCATTGAATCTTTATGTTAATAATATAGATCTGTATTCATTTTTTTCTTCTCATAAAATCCGGATCAGTGGTATCAGAGCGGTCTACTCCTTGTTGTTCTTAATGCATGTCCCCGACGAGGTCAAAGTACAAAGAGTTGGGTCTCAATCTTATTTCTCTTGAGGACAAAGGACCTTTCATGCCCAAGCGACCTTCCATGGTGGGAGAAAATAAATACGACGGGACATGAGATCCTTTCAAACTATTGCTCGAGGAAGCCCTTGCACAACAAAGGAATGAGATAATGGATAATTTTGCGCAAATCCTTCGACGGCTACCAACAGGTGAAGGATCTTTCTCGAGCGGAGGCACCGCCCCCTTCAAGGTACATATAAACTTTGATATTCCTATATTTGAAGGTCATATAGACGCAAATGTTGTATACAAATGGTTGAATATGCTAGAAGGGTATTTTTTGTCCATAACTTTTCGAATAGAGAAAATATTACTTTTTCGCTCCTCAAAGTCGTCTTCCATGTCAAAGATTGGTGGGAGACTTTCTGTGAGCAAAAGGAAACAGAGGAACCCTCATTATTTACAGTCACACTCACCTGGGATTCCTTCAGAGATGTTATTAAGGAACAATACTACCCTTTTGGAAGTTATGACGACTTGTATACAAAATTGACCACACTGCGGCAGGAAAGGGACCAAGCAGTGCCAGAGTTCACAAATATCTTCCATACCTTGCACACCAAGATGGGTATCAAATATTCTAAGAAAAATCTAGTGCTCAAGTAACGCGTTGATCTACATAGATACATACATGCATAAATGGAGTTTCTAGACATTTCGTCCTTCGGCGCGGCCTATCGATATGTCGTCAAAATTGGGCATAAGCTTAAACAAAAACTGTGACAAATTGGGTCTAGGAACCCCTCACAGAAGAAGAAGGGAAAGGAAAGCCTGGACCCATAGAACAAAGGGAAGATAAAATATGGAAAGCCTCATGACAACCATTCTAAGCCACAAACAAAGAAGAACAATGGAAATATGAAGAAAGATACCCAGAAGTGGTGTGACTTCCATAAGAGCCCCTGGCATAACACTGTTGATTGTCGCTCAAAGAAGTCATTGGTGGTTGAGATGAAAGCCTCTTAATCATATGTGGGTTCCAACTCTGATCCAGAACCAGAAAAGGGGAGACAGATCATTGACGTAGAACACAGTGCCACCGTTACTACCACCAAGATCCAACCCGATGAACCTGATGAGCCAGAGGAAGGAGATTTCCTCCTTCATTCACAGATGTGGGTGAAAGACACCTCGATGTACTTCATCATTGATAGTGGTAGCCAGAAGAACCTCATCTCATCAAAGGTCGTCAAGCGATTGGCCCTGCCAACAATGCCGCACTCACAACCCTACACCACCGGATGACTCCCACAAGGAAGCGATCTTCGCGTCAACCAACAGTGTCTCTTGTCCTATGGCATCAAGCCCTTCAAAATGATGTATTGTGTGATGTTGCTCCCCTTAAAGTCTGTGATGTTATTTTGGGACAACCTTATTTATGGAAATGTCATGTTGTATATGATTCTAGGCCTCCCAATGTTATTATTACTTTGGACATGAAATTGTACAGGATACCCGAGGTAGTCTCACTTAGTGCCATTTCTTTGATCTCTGTCAAGAAATGCAGGAAGGTCATCTCTCAAACCAGGAATTTTGTCTTCTTCGTGATTCACTCTCAGAGTGAGAGAAATATTGCAGCCACATCCATGGCCTCCACGACTGACCTCTCCATGCAGCAGAAGCAAGTGGATAAGGTCATGGAAGAATACAAATACATCTTCTCCTCACCTACCGGGGTACCTCTTCATTGTCAGGTCAAGCATTCCATTGATCTGACCCCAGACGCACCGCTACCCAATGGGCCAGTCTATGACTGCTCTCTGTTAGAAAATGAAGAGATCAAGCATCAGATCCAATAAATGCTCCACAAGGGGGTTGTGGAGCATTTTATGACCTGGTGACTCTGCATTGATTACCGAGCCCTAAATAAAATCACAGTCAGGAACCGGTACCCAATTCCCCGAATTAACAATCTCCTTGATCAGCTCAAGGGGGGAAAATACTTCAGTAATATTGATCCGAATTCTGGCTACCATCAAGTCCAAATAGAGTAAACAGATGTATGGAAGACTGCCTTCAATTCAAAAGAAGGTTTTTTTGAATGGTTGGTCATGCCATTTGGTTTGACAAATGCACTAGAAAATTTCATGAGGATGATGGATGATATCTTGTGGACGTTCACCAATTCTTTTGTAGTGGTGTATCTGGATGACATCCTCATATACAGCAAGACTTGGGTGGAACAATTGCAGTATATTCAACAGGTTTTGCACACTCTACAAAATCATAAGCTATATGCCAACTTGGATAAATGCTCCTTCGGCATGGACAAGGTCCATTACCTAGGCTAGATAGTTGATAAGGATGGTGTGCATGTGGATCCAACCAAGATCCAGGTCATCCATGATTGGGAAATCCCAACCACGCTCACTGAGCTTCGAAGCTTCTTAGGCCTAGCCAATTTCTATCGCAGGTTCGTGTTGGGATTCTCCCATATTGCATGGGCCCTCAGCCAAGTAACCAGGGGTGGTGATAAGGAAACATTTGTGTGGGGCCTGTCCCAAAAGTGTTTGATGACTTGAATCAACACTTGTGCTCAGCCCTAGTGTTTTCCTTACCCAACCTGCAACAACCCTTTGAGATCGAGATAGATGCTTCAGACTATGTTATGGGAACAGTTCTCACTAAGTACGACCACCCCGTGGCATATCATAGTGAGACACTATCAGATGTCATCCATAAGTACCCTACTTACAACAAAGAAATGTACTCCATTGTGAAAGCCTACCTCCAATAAAGGAATTAAATTCTCTGGAAGGAGACAGTCATCCACATTGATCATAAGCCGTTGCATTTCATGTAGACACAAGAAAAATTGAAGAATCACTGCCATCAGAAGTGGTCCACATACTTGCAGCAGTTCCACCTCAACATCAAGTATAAGATAGGAAGTACCAACTGCATCGTTGATTTCCTCAGTCGGCCTCCAGTCGTGACACTCACCACGGTGCTAGACTCTTTCGGCCATGAGACTTCTGGATGGCCCCAACTCTATGAGAAATATCCTGACTTCACCACCACCTACCAGATGTTGGGTGAAAACACAAATGTCACTAACTTCTATCTTCATGATGGGTTGTTGTGTTGTCTAGGACATCTATGTGTTCTATCAAGTGAGCAAGCAAAGCTGATTTGGGAAGTCCACTATAGTTGGGTGGCAAGACACTTCGGTGTAAAAAATATAGTGGCAGTGTTGCAGCAACATTCTACTAGTTGAAACTTCGACAAGATGTCAACAAGTATATCAAGTCTTTCACTTCCTGCGCTATTTCCAAAACAACCACTAAGAAACAAGGCATGTGCACCCCTCTTCTTGCTCCTGACAGGCCATGGGAATCCATCTCAATGGAATACATGCCAAGCCTCCCATCCACCAAGCATGGAAATGACTGTGTTTTTGTGGTTGTTGATCGCTTTTTCCAAGATGGTGATTTTGTCCGCCTACAAGAAGAGCATCATAGTGGAGGCCACTGCCAAGATCTTCTTTGAACGAGTGTAGGTACATTTGGGAATACCACAAATCATTATATCATATCGGGATAGTCATTTCCTCGACACATTCTGGTCGAGCCTCTGGTCAATGTTGGACACCAAGCTCACCAAATCCACTGCCTTCCACCCCCAGATGGATGGGAGAAATGAGGTCGTCAATCGGATGATCGTACATATATTGTGCATGTACAATTCCAATCACCCTCGCACCTAGGATGAGAGTCTTTCCTATGTTCAATAGAGCAAAACAAAGCACAACTAGCCACAACCCCTTTCAGGTGCGGATGGGATTTCAACCATTGGGTCCCATGGATGTTGCACTACTTCTTGCGACCACCCAGGAAGAATCATCCCATGCTCAAACTGAAGCTGACAAAGCCACCCAGTTCATTGAGAGGATCCAGTACATCCATAACCATGTTCATGATATTTTACATAAATCCAATGCCAAGTACAAGCAGGGCCATGATCAACATCGGGTGCCACACAAGTTTCAGGTGGGAGACAAAGTTTGGTTGCACTTGCAAAAAGAATGCCTTATAGGGCCCCATCGAAATCTTTGTCCACTTCTCTATGGACATTACACCATAACCAAGGATGTGGGAGAAAATGATTTTGAGCTCAACATTCCCCCCTTCCTTGGCTTGCACCTAGTGTTCAATGTGGATCTCCTTTGGCCATATTTTCCACCATTATTGGACACCTTAGAGATAGCATAATAGTTGACAGAAATAGAGATCAACCCAGACTGTATGTAACATGCATCAAATGATCATATCGTGGACACACATGTCAAGGGAACTCGTCAGCAGAGGATCCAACTTTATCGGGTTGTCAAAGCAGGGCAGCTCCCGCACCAAGGCAAGTGGCTCACCCGGGGCCATATTCAACAGAAATTTCCTCATATAATGGGGGAACTCAATGAAATGGATATCATTGATTCCTAAGGGGGGAGGATTAATCCATGTGGATATCGGTGTCCACCCAACTATTCCAACTTCCTCAACTTGGGAGTTTTTCAGTTTGGCAGTTTTTTCCTAGTTTTCTGGTCCTGAACTTTCGAGGCCATTTTGAGGCCCTAAACAATGTTTTTAGGGATCACCACATTAAAACTAAACATAGAGTTAGAGTTTGAAAACATAATGTGTATTCCACAGATATACCTTTCCAATGGGCTATCGTGTGCCTAAAACGGAGATCGTATGCAAAAGTTACGACCCTGGGAAGTTGATGTACCAACTTACCCCAATGGGGCCTGTTATCCCTGATTTCTAGGGATAACTAGGAGATCATGTCTTGAGGCCCACAGGTCCTAGACATGGAGTATCGAAAGCAGGATTGGCATGGGCATGGCCCCAGAGGGCCCATCCTTTTCTTCTTTCATCAGATTCGTCTTGTCAGCAGCAGCAGCATCCATCACCATTGGCTTGGTCTTGTATCGGAGAAGGCTCTTGCTCCATGAGGTAATTGGTCCAGGTATCATGGTATGTGTCACTTTTGATCATTATAAACTTTGGATATATGCATCTGACTCCTTTTATCTCTGAAAACTGCTTGGATCTTACATTAACCCACTTGACCATGATTGGGGAGATTGACAGGGTGTCCTAGCAAGCCTGTACCCATGGTTTTGGTTTGCCACCAGGGGGGGTTTCTGAAGAGCCATCGTCCACTCCCGCCATACCACCACTTTTTCATCTTATCTCTTGTTCATTTATCCCATTCCCCTTGTTCAGGAATTGGATTGACCTGTTTGTAGGGTTGCGCCTTATCTTGTGGGAAGAAGGGGCTAAATGCCCGGAGGGTAAAAGCAGCTAGCAAAAGATAAAAGCCTAGAAATAATACCTCCAGATGCCTCGCTCAAGAATCCCCGAGAAGGCAATAAAAAGCCTCTCAGGAAGAAACAAGAGGGACCTGAAAAATAATAAACAAGACCTAGCCAAGAGGATAGGGGGTCTCATCACGATCCAACATATTAGGTTCATGGGTACCTAACAGTATGACATTGCCACTATCTGGTTACCACGCCAAGGCAGTGACCTTTGGTTGCATGGCCAAGGGAAAGGGGGTCTCATCACGAGCCAACCTTCTCATCTCTATGAAAGTACTTGTGGGTAACA
>JASDQU010102579.1:180730-245329 GCA_032191745.1 Picea mariana | reverse complement strand
GGGCATTGGATTGACCTGTTTGTAGGGTTGCACCTTATCTTGTGGGAAGAAGGGGCTAAAGGCCCAGAAGGTAAAAGCAGTTGGTAAAAGATAAAAGCCTAGAAATCAAACCTCGAGATGCCTCGCCCAGGGATCTTCGAGAAGGCAATAAAAATCCTCTCAGCAAGAAACAAGAGGTACCCGGAAAATAATAAACAAGACCTAGCCAAGAGGATAGGGGGTCTCATCACGAGCCAGCCTATTAGGTTCATGGGTACCTAACAGTATGACATTGCCACTATCTGGTTACCATGCCAGGGCAGTGACCTTTGGTTGTATGGCCAAGGGAAAGGGGGTCTCATCACGAGCCAACCTTCTCATCTCTATGAAAGTACTTGTGGGTAACACTGTCAGCTCTGGTCACCATGCCAAGGCAGTGTCCTCCGGTTAGACCTTGAATAAAAAGAAAAAGAAGAAGAAAAAGCAAATAAAGAAAGAATAAAGGCAAGAATGGGCTTGGAAAAATTGCATCCATGACGGGTACAACTCTCCTTCTACAAAGGCACCCACAGATAACATTATGCATCCCTGTCTCTCACTCTACCCACTTGTCTGGACATCCCCTAGCCATATCACCTCGTTTACATGGCTTGGATGAAACCTTCCTGGGAACTTCCCGTCTCTTGTGGATACTAGCCCAATAGGATGTCTTGTCCTTTTCTTCGATCTTGTATAGTGGATTTTATAATGTCTTTGAGCTATTGAATGATATATCAGGGTTTTTATGCATATGTTCGATAATATCAATGATGAAATGTGATTAACATTGTTATGATCCTTGTGACTAATGAGCCCATGGAGGGCGTAGTTTTTGATGTGCAAGACCATGCCCGACGGACAGGTACCATTTGGACCAGTACACATGGGGAGATGATTAGTTTGGACCTCCATGGGGCTGAAGAGACCATTAGATGGTTGTTGAGACCCCGTCAGAGGGGCAGAGACAAGACAGTGTTTGACCGAGGTTTTGTACCGGAGAAGAAGAGGACATTTCACCAGAGGCACTTTGGCAGAGCCCGACCTAGGGGGAATGACCCCTTTTCAGTGGAATGTTGGCCTTGGAAGGCTCAAAGCATCCCCATCCTTACCATGACATCATCCAGCTTCATGGTCATTCTTGGAGGCAGACTAGGCAGCAGTGGCACGTGTGGCATTTTGGAGAGGCCTCTGGGGGGTCAATGTTTTGCTCCTAGATGCCTCATCTTCCCTAAAAGGGGCTAGCGCCTCCCTTTAATGGGATTTTACCTTTATTACAACTCAGTTAGGGTTTTAATTTGACATTTTAATGTAAAAACAATATGATTTTGGTTTAAAGCTTTGTCGGTTATTTCTTATAACCTAAAATTAATTAAAGGTCATTGATACAGTATATATTGAGGAGTTTTATCCTCATTTTGACATAACACAACACTTACTCTCCTAGTGAGATCTGATTTTTGCGTCCTACTTAGGTATTTCTTCTCTTTAAGTGAGGCGCACTTGTTGAAGGAGGGCATTTCTTGGCATTTTTGGCATTTCTCTTGAAGGAAGGATTACAACTAGGGTTTGCATGGCTATTTCATGATGATATGTAAGTGTTTTTTCTGCAAAAATTCTTGATTGAATGGTTGTAGTCTTATATTCTTTCATTTATTATAAACTTTGTTGATTTTAAAACCCTAGGGGACAAACACACAAGTAGGTCGTTGTCTCATGTCCCCTAAAAGAGAAATTTTCAGCCATTGAAGAAGGAAGGAAGAGCCTAGCCATTGCTACACTCTTATTGCTTCTTGCACTTGTGCTAGTCGTACCTTTAAAGGTCAAGAAGGAGGAGACGTCCCAGGCCTAGGTTATCTACACCTAGGGCCATCCTGCTTCTAGGGTTTGGTGATAAGGCCTTGCTTTAGCAACACTCTCCCTCACCACACTCTCGTGTCTTGATTTATCTTTTGTGCTAGCCTTTTTTCCAAGTTAAACCTAAGGAAGGAGGAAAGAGCATGAGGCCTTGCTTTAGCAACACCGGAGTGAGCCTTTTTCCCCTAGGGTTTTGTTTTTGGGGCCCTTCCATAGCAGCACTTCAGAACCCTTCCCTCTAGTCCTTAGCCTTTATCCTTCAACCTTTGCATCCTCCCTTAATTTGACTCCATTTACCCTTAGGCACTGATCTTAGGCCTCCAAAATTGAAGTGATAGTGGTCAAACAAACTCTTAATTATTTGCCAAACGAAACCCTAACTAAACTACTAACCCTAGAAAGTTGACGTCATCCTTGGTTATTCCATCTTGACGCAGCAAGTTCTCTTTATAGGCAATTAGATGATGGTTTAAAGCATTTATTGAATAAGGGATTGATTGGACACACTGATTGCTACATCATCTTGGTATTTATTGATGAATTGATATTATTTCATTGTTGTATTAATAAACATTGATCTCGTCAATATCTATTGCTTATATATTGATATCAGATAGTTATATGAAGTACTAACCCTTTGAATCATAGCATGCATGTATTGGTCTACTGTTGCTTTGTTCCAGGCAGGTGTTCTCATTTGGCCCTACACTTCATTATTGGTTGTTTATCCCGACTATATACTCTTGGTGGTGAACTGTGAAGAGGGAACTTCACTTTGACCTTTATACCTTAGCCTCTTCAAAAATCCAGGTTACCGGGGACGTCTCCCCTGGGCATAGCCTCCCTAAAGAGAAAGAACCTCCCCATCGTGGTGACATTGGGTGGAGCAAGTTCCTGTTATGCCATTTTGGCCTCTATCTTCTAGCTTTTTGACCTAGCTACAAACTGTGCGATAACATTTTGGTGCCGCTGCCAAGGAACATTGAGTGAATTCTCCTTAGATGACAAATCTTTTCGATAAGCCTTGCCTCAGAAGCCTTATCTTACAAGCTTACCTGGCAACTCCACTAGGGTGTTTTCCCTTTTCTTTGATGATTTCAAGCAAATCATATGGAGACTCCACAAATAGATAATGACGACCCGTAGTGGGCGTCAGTATATACTTTCATCTACTACTATGACCTCCACAAATCCTGTCACCCCTGTAAGTTCTCCCAAATGGTCTCATAAAGAACTCTTTGGTCCTTTAAGCTTACCTAACACCCAAGGGGGGTTACTTGATCTACCCAAGAAGGTCGAGTCCTAGATACCTAATTTTTCAGGGGAAGATGGATCCTATGGCAACTCTCATTGGAACAACTTCTGTGATGCATTTTAGTTTCAACAATCTRAACAAGAACACCCCGATGTCTTTTTAAGGCTCTGTGTGAGCTCACTCACCGGAAGTGCCAGAATATGGGTTAATAAACTCCCGAAAGGAAGCATCAAAACCCCTAAAGATCTTGAACAAGCCTTCAAGAAAGATTGGTGTGAAAGAGAAAGCATGGATTCCCTTTACTCTCAATATATTGATATTTGCAAAGCCTCTAGTGAGGGAATTAGGGATTTCAATGACAGGTTCAACCTTCTCCTCAAGAACATCAGATCTAATTTCTCGGAAGAAGTTGTCCTCCAACACTACTTGAACTTGTTGGAAGGAGTTTTGCAGTTCACTCTCAAAGATCGGTCACCCTCGACTCTAGAAGAAGCACAAGATTTTGCTTGTCAAATTGAGAAGAACCTGGAATTCGAAAACTACATCCATCAAGTCAATCTCTCATACAATAATGACCCTTGGGAATCTAGTCACGAGGATATCACTAAAGTTGAACCCAACCTCCCAGAAATTCTGGAGGTAAAACTCATGCCTCCCAAAAAGAAATGGAGCACAGCTTTTTCAAACGTCTCAAGACAGTGTGAGCCATCCAAGGATTTGGGTGTGGCCACTCATAAAAAACCTAACTTTGAAGATTCCTTGTTTGTCTTGAACACACCAATATGGAAAAATCAAGACATGAGTGAAACCAATAAGTATGAAGAGCCCCGGGTACATAATGGAAACAACTTAGACACTAGTATGTCCTGTATCTTGCAAAGGGTTAAAGGAATTCACGAAATCGTTCATTTTTTGACAAAGCAAGACCCGGATGACCAATTATCTTTTGAGGGGAATCCCACACTATTACAAACTGATCAGCTTGAGCAAGATGAGCAAATGCCCTCTTCATCATTAATAGATTATCTTAGACCTAGTGATTACAAATCAATGGATCCATACTTGTTTCAAAATGGCCCCACTTTTCCCTTGACAAAAGAAGACACATATTGGGGTGATTGTCCTGACGATGCCTCTAATATCTCTGAAGATTCGGATGAAGATGGTTATCCAATACAGAGAGTAAGTAACATCGTTGAGTGGAATGAAGATGTTTTTAAAGACATAGAAGTTCCAAGCACCATCATTGTGGATGAAAACCCTTGGTGTTTTCAATGCAGTGAAGCACATTGGGAACATGAGTGTCCTTACAGTAATGGTGGCCATCAACAAGTGAACAATATAGGCCACATCATATAAGGCCCTCAAATAAATATCACCGTTGAAGAGCATCAAAAGGCCATAAAAGAAGCGGCCAGGTCAGCCAGAATGGCGATAATAAACAAACTAGACCAGGAATCAAAAGAAAGGCTAAAGAAACAAGAGTTCCAGGTGTATAGAAGAAAGAAGTTGAACCAACCTGCCGCTGACCAAACAAAAAACCCACCTTTGGATATAATCTTTCCTAAAACATCTAAGACTGAAAAGGTTAACCTGAACTTTGACTTTAAAGGGGCATTATCCAAGATGCTTGTAACCATCCCTTTGAAAGAAGTCATCAAGGTGCCATCTCTCAAAGAGCGATTTGACAACTTTTTCCAAGGATCAGATGGACCATTGAAAGATGAAACTATTGGTCGTCTCCAGAATGTACCTGTGACTACAACTCATGTGAAAGAGACTAGTGATTCCATCAAAGATGACAAAGCATGTGACAAAACCAGACAGACTCCCCATAAATATTCTCCAGAAGATACATCTTTTGCAACAAAAGAAGATTTTGATCAGATACAAAGGTCCACAAAAGAAAAATACCTGCAACTCATAGACAGGTATAAAGACAGGGAAGCTAGGACCATAAGAGAAGATGATGCAAGGATCTGTCCTTCGCAGCAGAAAATCTTTATAGCAGAATCCCACCCACCTCCCTCTACACAATACACCAGGGTTGTTTAGGGAACGACGAATTTCAAAGTTAGAGATTACAAGGAGGGGGACATAGTATGGATGTGGGATGCCAGTAAAGGGAAGCCTACTAATATCAAAGGAAACAATCATTTTTGGCTTGGCCCTTTTAAGGTTGGAAGAAAGTCAGTTAATGACTCTTATTACCTGTCTACACTGGAGGGATGAAGGCGCACAGTGCCCGTCAGCGGGCACCTCCTCAAACCCCACCCATATGGGGTAACCTGAATTCATAGGTAAGTACAGGTAAGTAGGCATTCTTCGTGTATTATACCATTTGCATTTCATGTTAACTTGTTTTCACATTTGCATATTGATTGCTTTATTTCAGTTTATATATATATATATATATATATATGCTGGGGTGGCATTACCACCCCATTTTTGTTACTGATGCCCCTATCGAGTTGAGCAGGTCTGTAGGTTATGCCAGAGATTTTGAGGTTCTCATGCACTCTACGGTGAGCACATGTCCCTGAGTTGGAGCCATATGTTATCCCCAATTCCTAGGGATAACTAGGAGATCATGTCTCAAAACCCACAGGTCCTAGACATGGAGTACCGAGATCAAGATTGACCTGGGCATGGCCCTAGAGGGGCCATCCTTTTCTTCTTTTGTCAGATTTGTCTTGTCAGCAGCAACAACATCCATCACCATTGGCTTGGTCTTGTATTGGAGAAGGCTCTTGCTCCATGAGGTAATTGGTCCAGGTATCATGGTATGTGTCACTTTTTATCATTATAACCTTTGGATATATGCATCTGACTCCTTTTATCTCTGACGACTGCTTGGATCTTACATTATCCCACTTGACCATGATTGGGGAGATTGACAGGGTATCCTAGCAGGCCTATACCCATGGTTTTGGTTTTCTACTAGGGGGGGTTTCTGAAGAGCCATCGTCCGCTCCCGCCATACCACCACTTTTTCATCTTATCTCCCACTCATTTATCCCATTCCCCTTGTCTGGGCATTGGATTGACTAGTTTGTAGGATTGCACCTTATCTTGTGGGAAGAAGGGGCTAAAGGCCCGGAGGGTAAAAGCAGCTGGTAAAAGATAAAAGCCAAGAAATAAAACCTCGAGATGCCTCGCCCAGGGATCCCCAAGAAGGCAATAAAAAGCCTCTCAGCAAGAAACACGAGGGACCTGAAAAATAATAAACAAGACCTAGCAAAGAGGATAGGGGGTCTCATCACAAGCCAGCCTATTAGGTTCATGGGTACCTAACAGTATGACATTGCCACTATCTGGTTACCACGCCAGGGCAGTGACCTTTGGTTGCATGGCCAAGGGAAAGGGGGTCTCATCACGAGCCAGCATTCTCATCTCTATGAAAGTACTTGTGGGTAACACTGTCAGCTCTGGTCACCATGCCAAGGCTGTGTCCTCCGGTTAGACCTTGAATAAAAAGAAAAAGAAGAAGAAAAAGAAAATAAAGAAAGAATAAAGGAAAGAACGGGCTTGGAAAAATTGCATCCATGACGGGTACAACTCGCCTTCTACAAAGGCACCCACAGATAACATTATGCATCCCTGTCTCTCACTCTACCCACTTGTATGGACATCCCCTAGCCACATCACCTCGTTTACATGGCTTGGATGAAACCTTCCTGGGAACTTCCCGTCTCTTGTGGATACTAGCCCAATAGGATGTCTTGTCCTTTTCTTCGATCTTGTATTGTGGATTTTATAATGTCTTTGAGCTATTAAATGATATATCAGGGTTTTTATGCATATGTTCGATAATATTAATGATGAAATGTGATTAACATTGCTATGATCCCTATGACTAATGAGCCCATGGAGGGCGTAGTTTTTGATGTGCAAGACCATGCCCGACAGACAGGTACCATTTGGACCGGTACACATGGGGAGATGATTAGTTCAGACCTCCATGGGGCTGAAGAGCCCATCAGATGGTTGTTGAGACCCCGTTAGAGGGGCAGAGATAGGACAGTGTTTGACCGAGGTTTTGCACCAGAGAAGAAGAGGATGTTTCACCAGAGGCACTTTGGCAGAGCCCGACCTAGGGGGAATGACCCCTTTTCAGTGGAACGTTGGCCTTGGAAGGCTCAAAGCATCCCCATCCTTACCATGACGTCATCCAACTTCATGGTCATTCTTGGAGGCAGACTAGGCAGCAGTGGCACGTGTGGCATGTTGGAGAGGCCCCTTGGGGGTCAACGTTTTGCTCCTGGATGCCTCATCTTCCCTAAAAGGGGCTAGCGCCTCCCTTGAAGGGGATTTTACCTTTATTACAACTCAGTTAGGGTTTTAATTTGACATTTTAATGTAAAAACAGTATGACTTTGGTTTAAAGCCTTGTCGGCTATTTTTTATGACCTAAAATTAATTAAAGGTCATTGATCTAGTATATATTAAGGAGTTTTATCCTCATTTTGACATAACACAACACTCACTCTCCTAGTGAGATCTGATTTTTGCGCCCTACTTGGGTATTTCTTCTCTTTAAGTGAGGCGCACTTGTTGAAGGAGGGCATTTCTTGGCATTTTTGGCATTTCTCTTGAAGGAAGGTTTACAACTAGAGTTTGCAATGCTATTTCATGATGATATGTAAGTGTTTTTTCTGCAAAACTTCTTGATTGAATGGTTGTAGTCTTATATTCTTGCATTGATTATAAACTTTGTTGATTTTAAAACCCTAGGGGACAAACACACAAGTAGGTCGTTGTCTCATGTCCCCTAAAAGAGAAATTTTCAGCCATTGAAGAAGGAAGGAAGAGCCTAGCCATTGCTACACTCTTATTGCTTCTTCCCCTTGTGCTAGTCATACCTTTAAAGGTCAAGAAGGAGGAGACGTCCCAAGCCTAGGTTATCTACACCTAGGGCCGTCCTGCTTCTAGGGTTTGGTGATAGGGCCTTGCTTTAGCAACACTCTCCCTCACCACACTCTCGTGTCTTGATTTATCTTTTGTGCTAGCCTTTTTTCCAAGTTAAACCTAAGGAAGGAGGAAAGAGAACGAGGCCTTGCTTTAGAAACACCGAAGTGAGCCTTTTTCCCCTAGGGTTTTGATTTTGGGGCGCTACCATAGCAGCACTTCAAAACCCTTCCCTCTAGTCATTAGCCTTTATCCTTCAACCTTTGCGTCCTCCCTTAATTTGACTCCATTTACCCTTAGGCACTGATCTTAGGCCTCCAACGTTGAAGTGATAGTGGTAAAACAAACTCTTAAATATTTGCCAAACGAAACCCTAACTAAACTATTAACCCTAGAAAGCTGACGTCATCCTTGGTTATTCCATCTTGACGCGGCAAGTTCTCTTTATAGGCAATTAGATGATGGTTTAAAGCATTTATTGAATAAGGGATTGATTGGACACACTGATTGCTACATCATCTTGGTATTTATTGATGAATTGATATTATTTC
Organism: Picea mariana; assembly: GCA_032191745.1. NCBI lineage: Eukaryota > Viridiplantae > Streptophyta > Pinopsida > Pinales > Pinaceae > Picea > Picea mariana. The sequence goes on along the minus strand of JASDQU010102579.1, from coordinate 236,743 downwards.
ATTGTTGTATTAATAAACATTGATCTCGTCAATATCTATTGCTTATATATTGATATCAGATAGTTATATGAAGTACTAACCCTTTGAATCATAGCATGCATGTATTGGTCTGCTGTTGCTTTGTTCCGGGCAGGTGTTCTCATTTGGCCCTACACTTCATTATTGGTTGTTTATCCTGACTATATACTCTTGGTGGTGACCTGTGAAGAGGGAATTTCACTTTGACCTTTATACCTTAGCCTCTTCAAAAATCCAGGTTACCGGGGACGTCTCCCCTGGGCATAACCTCCCTAAAGAGAAAGAAGCTCCCCATCGTGGTGACATTGGGTGGGGCAGGTTCCTGTTTCACCAGTTTGGCCTCTATCTTCTAGCCTTTTGACCTAGCTACAAATTGTGCGATAACAGGGCCCACATGACTCTTGGTGCTTCATCTCCTAGGGTTAGGTTTTTGGATGTCTAGGGTTTTTCCATTCATGTTTATTGTAAAAAGGATTTCATATCCTTGTTGTACTCATCTTCTTGCAAATGAGCGCAATCGTCACATCTCTTCTCAGAGATAAGCCGCCACCATTCTAGCAAGCTTGTTTCAGTCTGCATTTTACAGTTTCAGCATATTTCTTTATTAATAGAAGCCAAGTTTTATTGTATGTATGTTATTGTTCATTGAATCTCTATGTTAATAATAAAGATCTGTATTCATTTCGTTCTACTCATAAAATATGGATCACACTCAACCAAACAAACTGTTAGTACTTAGGCGCATTATCATTCTATCTCTCCAACCTTTTCAACAACTCAAAAAGTGATCTCAAAATTGTAACAAACAAACAATTCAATCACCTTCAGTTAGTATTCATATGAAATATAATGAAGCCATCATTCATTATTTGTTTTCAACACCACAGGATTTTCATAATGCAACAAATAATTACCATTAAAATAAAAATCGATGTGTCAATACCCATGGCCACATCTACACAATGCATCCCTGCATTAACTACATAATACCACATATATATTTCATACATTCCACCATGGTGAGTTGGAAGGTCTAGAAAATGCCTCAACACATCATCCAAACTCTTCCCAATTGCTTGCCCAACTATTTTGATACCTTCCTTCTCAACCCATACACAACACTAGGAACATAATTTCCAAGTGCTCTTCAGTGTCGACAAAGAGGTTTCAGTCCAAACATCAGTTATACAGCAGAAACCATTGAGCACTCACATAGCGATATATCGCTTCCATATACAACCATCTCATGGTCTCACACATTAATATATCTATGGGTATGCATTGTTATAGTAGGAGTATGTCTCCTGATTTGACCCAAATATAATCTCATAACCAATCATAATACAATATCCAACTAAATTTTAACTAAATGCATTCTAGTATCAACAACATTTATATACAGTAGGCCTTTGACCATTACATATCAATTTAAATCTTGAAAATTTAACAAAGGGAATTCTTACCTCAATTCCCTTCAACATTTGTGCATCAAAAGCAACCAAATGCATACCTACATGACTATTTTCAACCTACTTGATGCTACATGATCAACTGGTATTTGTAGAATCTTGCAAACTTCCTTTTCCATCCTTTTGATCACCATTCCTACCACCCCCATGGTTCTTCATATAGATGGTGGTCATAAGCAGCAACATCATACACATCTTTAACCATTATCATTTTTCCTGAATACATAATCCATCATTAGTCATACTCAATTTCCATAACGTCATTATTGTATGTATATAGAAACATACTATTTTAAGTCCACAAGCATGTCATATGCATATCCAAGCATGTACATATGCAAAAATGCACATTTATATGCACCAAGCATTTACTATCAGCATGCCTACTAATGCATCTAACTTTGTTGTATGCATCATGCACACTAGTGAATTTTTCTTTTAGTTCACTTATTTATTTATTTATTTGTATGTTGTAGTTGGTTGTCCTTGAATTTCTTCAAATCCTCGTTGTCTAGTGTGCTCCCATTATGTTCATCTACACTAAAGTTCCTTGGTCTGAACACTTTCCATTCAAGTTTCACTTGGGCATTCTACAATCCAACCAATATGTTCTATCGGAAACAACTTCTCTTAGGCAAACATATCCAAACTTTACCTTTATGAAGCATTCCAACACCTTGGAATGAGGTAGCTCACAACATTCCATCACTCTATTACCACAACATCCTTGAATCAACTTAACCATATTCATTCTACATCCCTGCTATTACTTCTAGTTGTCCATTGGATTTCCCAATTTTGGGAATACTTCTCTTCACTTCATTTAACAATTCCTTGTGAAGCCATATTTTTACCACTCAAGACCATTCCCAATGGAATTCTATTTTCATTCAGTGGCACTTTTCAAGTGAAATAACCTTCATTATTCTATCCTTGATTTCTCTACATTGGTATCCTACTTCCACTGTGAACTCTGATATTAGAAGTGGCTTTCTTTCTCTGAGTACTTTTAGACAAAGTAGCTAAGTCATAGCTAGAAAATCCTTCCTAGGAACTCTTGTGCTTAGCACATAGAAATGATTCACACATCACCTCGTAAGCTCCTTATTCTCTTTCACATCAATATTTGTAGCTATTTGCACATCTTTGTCATGCTTCCATTTCATTTTCCTGCAAGTAATAACTAGTTTGATGCTCAAATGATTTTTCTAGTTTATAACCTATGTCATTTCCAAGATCAAGTTCATTCCCTTCCTCTTTCCATTACCAGGATATTGCACTTTTCAAATGTGCCTATATACCTCTGCATAGGCACTATCATGAGTATATCAAAACTTTCTCACTAATTACTGACGTCTTGCTTGTACCTATAACCTTTGGAAATGTTTTCCCAAAATTAACATTATTTGGGAAATCTTTATTTTGAACAATTACATGGTTCACAAAGCTCAATTTCCCTTTTCCTCTAGATTTATATAATAACCAGATGCTCTCTCATAGGATTCAATCCTTTTATCATATAGTCCTATGGATTAAATTTCCAATTAATGTACTTAGGCCTTATTCTAATTTCTAAGTTGAAAGCAATGGTTGTCCAAAATCAATAGCTCTCTCTCTCTCTCTCTCTCTCTCTCTCTCTCTCTCTGCACCTGAAAAACACCATAGGCCTTCTTTAATTTTTTTAGAACAATGTGATGCAAGCTCAAAATTCTGGGTGGGCAGATGTATTCTCCTCTTCAATATATTTCCAATGACTATTCCTTTCCCTTAATCTGATCTCTAAGATGAAATTTATGGGTCTTTGAAATCAACAGTTTCATCCTTTTTTTGCATTTGTTTTCATAGGTACAATAAATATTAGAGTTCAACTTCTGCTCCTTGTAGAAGAAAATATGGTGAGACCCAAGACTTTTTTTATATCATACATAGATAGTATTTATGATTTTGAACACAAAACAACTTTCATATTTGGAATTGGATGCTCCAAAAAGATTATACAACAATCTAAAAACTGCAACTCTAGCATTTTTACAATTTGTTTTTTCAGACTTTAGAATTTTTAGCAAAACTGGCTATCTCTCAATCTCTGCAATTTTGGAAAAACTTAACTAAACCAAATTTGTCTGTTTTGATGAGTATGCAAAATGTTGAGTAAAGAAAATTTTCCATTTTTGTGATCTAGGATCACTTTTCCTCTTCTGAAAATCCCAAAAAGTCCCCCAAAAGTGGCCTAGAATAGTGGACTTTGGCCTATTTCAGTGTCCCCATTCCAAACCCCTTAAATTTTATTCAATTCCTTCATGGGTTATTTCCATGTCTTCTTTTTAGATTGTCTCCAAGAATTTCAGCTTAATTTGGATCTCTGGCAATGATGTGGACCCAGATCTTTAAAAACCATTATTTTGCAATTTTTGACAAATCCAAGTAGAAATGGACAATGTCCCTCTTTGGTGATTTTGTATATATCCTCTCCACAGAAAAAACTAATAAGTTTCATTTCAATTTGAATTAATTTGCCCCAATTATAACCAAAATAAGAAGATGGTTCCAGACTTGGGTTTTTTTTTAGAGACTATAGGACAGTGTTGCCTATGTGGAATTCTGTTGACGTGGCATTGATGTGTTACTTAAGTGGAATTGATGTGGCACCAGTCACCAACCACTAGTCACCAAGGAATGCTTCCCTTTCTCCTCTCTTCTATGTGCTTCCAGTCCAATCCAACGAGACACTGGCCCACTGGCCACCCCGCACAAGCCTCCATCCAAATCTCTGTGAGCTCCGGTTTGGTCCACTAGGACACAGGGCCATCAGTCATCCCGCAAAACTTCTATACAGCAACCCACGATCTGACGTCGGTCCAGTCCATCGTACCACCGGTCGCAACGACCACCAGCCACCCCACAAGCTTCCACACAACTCTTTCCAACTTTAGTCCAGTCCACTGGGATGTCAACCCACCAAGCACCCCACACAACCGGTTATCCATCTCCCTACCAGCCACTCTCATGATTTTATTGACTTCGGTTCGATCCATTCCACCAGGACACCGACCCACTAGGGCACCTGACCAATCGAGCCACCACTTAGAACACCCTGACTCTACTCCTTCCCAAGGAATTTTTTATCCAGTCCAAAGCCTTTTCGCATGGGTCTAGACCTCTGCACCAATCCTCTAATGACATTTGGTGGCTAATGGACCAATAACAGGGTGACAACTAGCATGTATGGCGACTTACTCAACACTGACTTGGCATATAGATTGGGTGTCGAGGTGACGGTCAAAATTTAAACTACACACAAGCTCTACGGGGTTCTGTGACTCTCCATTCTTCATGCACAAGTCACTATGGGTCCCTTTTTGCTTATAAAACTGTTAAGAAATCGTTCCTTGATGCATGTGGTATAAATAAATGAAACAGATTATAGATCTACGACAAAGATCCCACGAAAAGGCAAGATCGATGGGTGTTATTCACTAGAATTTCGAGAGGCATAACTCTCGATACTGATTCCCAAATCGAGCAAATGAGGGCGTGATGGAAAACCAAGGCCATGGGGGATCTCTTAAACATGGTTTCCAAGGCTAGAAAGATAGTGTTAAACAACAAACTTCTCCCCTCCAACACTATCCCATAGAAAACAATTATTTCTCCCAAAAGAAAATCCTCATGCAAACAAATTTTGTTGTCTTGTAGTAGGTCCTTGAAGGCCCAATGTTGTAACCTATAACTTTGACACCAATCTATAATGTACCCAACCACTAGGTTAAGCCACACTACCTCAAAACACCCACTTCAAGAACGCTCTGAATACCACTTTGTGACATACCTCGTACCAGAGAGATTAAAAAATACACTCTGATACCACTTTGTAACGTACCCAAAACAACAAACTCAAAACTATTTTCCCAGATACTGATCTGAAACGTACCCTTTTCCCAAGTACTTCCAAATTCTCCCTCTTGGTCTAATTTCAAATTATTGTTCCAATCTTTAATTAATCAATAACATGAATCCAAAGCATGCAATTAACTAGAACATGTTAAACCATAAAAGAATTCTTAACAACATGCCATGCACAACATTAACAACAAACATGCATAACATAAACACAACATCTCAAAGATAATAATAATACACAACAAACTATAAATATGCAAGAAAACATAGAGAGCACTTATCATCAATTAAACCATTCACCAATTGGTTGCATACCAAGGGCATTCCACCCGACCATAGACACTATTGTTCCAAATATCAACAACAGGTCACCCCCGAGCCAGGGCTATGAATCCACAAGGATGGGTCCTAGGTCGACTCTAAACACGCAACAATTAGCTAATGTGCTCTCATTGTTTTTCCAAAAACACAACAATCATAATTTATCTTCCCCTTCAACCTGCACAACCCAAAGAAATGAACCCCTTTCTTTGCCATGCAGTTCCTCGGGCTATTCCAATTTATTTCGAGAGCTCCAGTGCTACTAGTTAGAAAATTTCAATGTTGAAAAACTCCAAGGATCTTCAGTTATGGACAGTTCTTTTAGAACTTCCATCAATCTCATGCACACAGGCATACATTCCCTCATGGAATGATCATTAATTTCTTGCATCCATCTAGCAATGGCTCTCCTCCTCCAGCCATTCATTTCCATGCCCAGACCAAAAGCACACGAATGAGCAAGAATGAATGAAGAATTCTCGAACGAATGAGTCAATGAAAATGATTAACCCCCAAACAGCCTAAAAGAGGGTTTATATAATTACAAGAACCAAGAACCACATGGCCTCCCCAAGAAGCACATGTAACCACTTCTCCCAACTAAAACCAAGAATGGTGAATAAAAATAATAATAAAATACTTATCCCATTTAGCCCCTTCTCTCGTGGAATCACAACCCCCTATCTATTGTCCTTCTTAGTCTTGTAGTCATCGATGTATTTTATTAATATATAAAAGTATTACATTTCTAGACATCTCGACCTTTCAACATACCGCTCATCAACCTAAGTCATATTTACATAATACATTCTAGTTCATAAATCGAGGTGTTACAATAAAAAAATCTATTAATATATATATCAAATTTTATCAATATTATAAATAAATAACTATGTTATCATATATTTTCTCATTCTAATTTCTATTTAATTATACATGACTCTCTATAGATATTCATTTTAATGTCAAAATCTTCATTATCGTTTACATTATTATATTTTGTAGTGACTATAAGATGGTGCTTTCACTTTATTTCTATGTTATCATATATTTTCTAATTCTAATTTCTATTTAATTATACATGACTCTCTATAGATATTCATTTTAATGTCAAAATCTTCATTATCGTTTACATTATTATATTTTGTAGTGACTATAAGATGGTGCTTTCACTTTATTTTTCACAAGATTCTGTCTTAATTTTATTTTGCCTTTATTTTTGTGTAATGTTGTAATATAGTTTATACTCAATAAACTCTTGATATCACAATTATCTTTTTGATTTTTTACTACTATTGAGACAGTGGAAAATAATATATAATTTGTATGTTTATACAAATATAGTTTATGTTATATTATTTATTTTTAAAATACTATTATAATATTTTGAAAAATATAATTTTATTTTAAAAATATGATTTTATTCTCTGCAATGCAATTATTTATTACAATTATGATAATATATGATTGATATTTATATTATAAAGATGACACGAAAAAACAAATGCAACCTATAATACATATTAAATAAATAATAAGTTTTAATACATTGACTGACATCACCATAAGAAAAGTCAAAGGATAAAGTTACTTCAATCCTCATAGATATAGAAAATAATAAAAGGAGATTCCCATAAACTTTTTATAAAGAAATATATTCCAAATACTATGATAAATGCTTTGTCTCAACGCGTCTTATGTATTGGACAAGAGAGTCACGGTCAAGAGCTAAGAATAAAGTAATATAGTTATTTTAATTTATTAAATGTGAATAATTGAATTTATGAATATCTCAACATTTAATATAGTTTGGATGGTTGAGTAGCATGTTTGTTATTTTTTTTACTTGGATTTAATTCTCTCAAAATGGATATGTTGGCCGGTTGCGAAAAGGTGGTTAAAAGGTTAGATGATCCAATCTGATGAGCTTCGATTACTGATATATCTGACTTGTTGGTTGTTGGATATCCAGAAGGCTTGATATGAGGCCTAGCCTATATCAAACCTACCGGTCATTGATTCTCATGGTTAAAAAAGAAAATATCTCAATTGCATTACAACATTTATATGTTATTTATTCTAGTTGTTCTAATACCTCAATTATAATACAAAATTTGTATGTTATTTATTATAGTTGTTTTAATATCTCAATTGTAATACAAAATTTGGATGTTATTTTTCTCATTATAAGTTGTGTTATATTATTTTTAAAGAAATAAAGTGTTTATCTACTTTTTTTTCTTTTATCTATTTTTGAAAGAATAAATAATTACGCCTTGAGCTTTCTAGTAAGAAATTTTGAAACATCCGATGTTTTAAGTGGACACTCCACCCATATGAAAAAAAAGTGCCAAGAAGTGAAAATAAATATGATGAAAGAAGAAAGATCCCGTTGAAGAAAGGGACTAAAGTCAAATAAAAAAATAAAAAGGGTTTTGATTTAGTCAAGCTGTTATGAAAAATAATAATAATAATTAAAAAGAAAGAGTAAAGTTGAGTCAACAATAATTAAAATGAATGAGTAAAGAGGAGTGAATAATAATATTAAGGGAAAAAATAAATTAAGAAAGAGAGATGAGGAGGATCGGGATTGAATAAGGTTGGAGAGAGAATATGATTAAGATATGCACAAAAATTAGGTTTAATAATAGGCTTCCAAAAACGACTCAACTTATAGCCATCTTCGTGATTAAAATTATCTGGTGTTTTTCGATTTCAAGAGCCTCCCGAATATTCTTACAGGTTGGATGTTTCAAAACTTTCTTACATGGTTTAAATTCAAAAAGCTCAAGCATCAATTATGACTAGCTGTGAGAATAAACAATTATTATCAAAATTATTTGTTATTTATAATAATAATAATTTTTTGTTTAACTATTTTATGAGAGTGCATTAAGTATGTATTTTCTCAATTTGAGAGTATTAAGATTCATCTTAACTCCAACTCTATTAAACATTGAGAGGGATTAAATTTGTCAAGGTTTAAACCTTTTTCAAGTTTTACAAAAAGATTTTTCAATTTCATAAATTTGATGAAGCTTCGTAAAGTTGAACTTAAAATAGATTTAAACTGATTAAAATATACCACAATGGACAATAAAACTCCAATTTTTTGTTTATATTTTGTATAGGCATGTAAACAGAAAAAAATATCGCATCGTGGTTTTTAGTATTGATAATGAACTATTATTATGTTTTTTTTGTAAATAAAAGAGAACTATATATTGATATTCACATATATATGTGTCATTACAAAATCAGGAATCTTCCACCTGTCCTGCCACAGCTGGGAAACTAAGACAGGTGGCTATCAAGATTCAAGTGCAACTATAACTATTTGGACACGACAGTAAGAATTTCTAATTGACAAAAAAGATCATAGTGATCGACTGAGTAGTGGCCACGGTCGACTGTCTTACAGAGCTTGGTAGAGAATTTCAATTCTTTGCATAATTTACTAAACCAAAATAAAAACATTAACCTAGGGGATCTAGTCCAAGTGCGAGCTCGGGCTCGACCGTCCATGGGTGTTGTAGGCTGAGACAAATATCCTTCCGCAAGTTGGGCATTGTAGGCTAGAACAAATATCTTTCCGCAAGTTGGGAATCATTTACGTGAAGGAGTTGTCGTCATCGCGTCGAACAGGAGGTCCAGACACTATCCCAGGAAGTGTTGAATGTGTGTCTAATCATCCATTTTTTTCCGCAGCTCGAAGATGAGTTGAAGGTGCTCGTCTGAAAGTCGAATTGGGGTGGGCGGAGGCAGCTCCTCAATCATATCTGCATCCACTGCATCCAAGTATGCATCCACTGCTTCCATTATTGTCATTGGAGTGGCCACTTGCCATCTAGGGGGGATTTCTTCCTCCACCACGCATTCTCCAGTACCATAAAAATGGTCCGGAGTGTGGGTGTTGGGCCAAGCAATTCTTGGGCGAAGGTTAGGTGGAGAGGCAAAGTTATCGGGAGGGAGAATTTCCTCCTTGATAGAGCAACTACCAAGGTCAATGGTGGGAGTGGGGGTGGGGGCCTAGGTTTGCTGAGGTCGATTATGGCGTTGGTTGAGATGACTGGTGATTATGAGGGCTAACTGAGAGGGGGGGAGTCGATTTCGTCTAGTAAGGGTGTTGTAGTACAACGAACCCCTTCTGGAATTGCCACTCTCTCTGGGCATGGTGTGAGCGTTCAAGTGAGGAATGGGCTGGATGAACAATGGAGGAATGATAGTGGGCGGCCAAATAATAAAGCGCAAGGCGAAAAATATATGGGAGATCTAGGGAACTGTCGAGCACAAGACGAAGAGAAAACTGAGGAGCAGTCAAGCACAAGGCAGGGGAGGAATGAGAGAATGATCCAGAGCACATGCCTTCATAGTGCCTAGCGAAATGACATGGGTGAGATACATGAAGCTCAAGGTGAATACAAGCCTGGTGTAGGTACGCCCAGCCTGGTTCGCGCAGGGTTGCATTAAGTTTCCTTGAAGTGCCCAGTGCACTACGATAAATCCACAGTGAGTGCGGGTCATTCAAACTGAAGGGAAGGGAGGTTGGTGGCAGGGATTAATAGCTCCCTATGTGGCCTTACTCCACCTGGATCCCATATCGTTCAACCTGTCACCCCATCCGGGAGAGGGTAATCCTGGAGAGCCACCTCCCTACATTGAAGCAAAAGTTGTGAGCTCTGGGACGACCTTGAGTCAATGTAGATGTCTTCTTGTGTGTTTACTCATGCATTTGCTAACTTGTCTGCCACCTTGTTGGCCTCACATCTTAGGTGTGAGGTAATTAGATTAAGGGTGGGCCTGAGAAGATCTTTCAGGCTGTTAAGGGGCCCAAGGAGGCACCAACTATGGGTGATTTTCTCCGGGTCCTTTCCTGTAATTATTTTGGTGGCAATATTGATGATTACTCTGGAATCCCCTTCTATTATTAGACAAGTAAGGTTGTGATCTAAATCCATTTGGATCCCTTTGATTAGTTCTCATATTTATGCCGAGTTATTTGTGTCATGTCCTAGATTCTCTGCCATTAGGTATTGTATTTGGCCAGTGTTGTCCCAAATAACAACTCCATACCCAGAGAGACCAAGATTTCCTTTGGAGGCACCATCAAAGTTGACTTTATGGAAGCCTAGGGGAGGAGGAAGCCAGGAGGAGGGACTAGGAGATGAGGCTTTTGGGTTTGGGTTTTGGGGAGAGAAAGTAGGGGTCAGAGAGAAATCCCAAGAGCTTAGAACTGAGGTTTCAGAGGGGTTTGAAGGGAAATCTTCATGGGACCAAGGGTGAAGTTTGAGAGTTTCCAGAATATTCTTGTGTATGTTGGTCCAGAGGACTGGGGGGGGAGGCCTGAGAATGGAATATCCTTCTATTTATCTCTTTCCAGAGTTTCCAAACTATGAAGTCATGGAGGAGTTTCCATATTCTATTTAATATGGGACTTTTGTAAGAGCCATCTCCCCAGTCTTTGATAGTGTTGATATTTATTTCCCAATTGGTCCTTCTCATGCTTTGGGCAGCCTAGGTCCATATTAACTCATTGTATGGGCAGTCTTCTTAAGGAGTTGTTCCATGGTTTCTTCTTGATGCTGACACAAGTGGCAGATTGAGGGTCCTATGAAGCCTCTTCTCCTAAGGTTGTCCCATGTTAAGATTTTGTTTTGAACCATCATCTAGAGAAAGGTGGAAATTTTCGGCCAGAGTTTGGATCTCCATATCATTGCCCATATATGCTCTTTTTTATTGTTTTGGAAGTTTTCCTGCACGCTGTAGCCTTCTTTGAGTGTAAATTTTCCATTGGGAGTGTACCCCCATCAAAGGATGTCTGGGTCTGTGCTAATCCGGATTTTCCTTCGTTGGATCATTTCTTTCCAATGTTGCAAGTCACAATCTTCTGCCACATGGAGACCCTGAGCTGTCTCTTTCCATCTGCATTAGGGCAAGGTTGATGGAGGTATTCAACCAAAGATATGCCACTTTGAGGGAGGGGAGATCTTGAATGTGATCCGTATAGGGTCTTAGATTGTTCTCATTCTACAAGGGGGGCATCTGCTGTCGGGAATCTGTCCAGAAAAGTGCACTCTAACCATTTCGGATTTCCCAAAAGGCGTGTTCTTGTACTAGTGGGCGATTTTTCCATGCAGCATTCCAGATGTTGGATCCATGGACCTTTTCCCGCATCAAAATGAGGTGATCTTAAGGAGTGTTTGGGGCATATTTTCGTTTCCAGAGTTGGGCCCAGATCTTTGATGGGGATTTGATCCATCGCCACCTATTTTTTGCACCCATTATGTTGTTTAGTTTGTCTGGATCCCATAGGCCCAGACCTCCCATTGATTTGGGCTTGCAAATTTTATTCCACCTGACTAGAGCACACTTTTTGTTGGGATCGTGACCATGCAAGAGGAAGTTCCTCTGGAGGTTTCTTATTCATTTTATAACAAATTGGGGTGTAGAAAGGGCCGAGAAAAGATAAGTCGGGATGGCTTGAAGAATAGATTTTAAAGGAGTGAGTCTAGTTGGAAGATTGAGGGAACAAAAAGTCTAGTTACTTAGGCGGTTGGAGATTGAGAGCAGAAGGGAATCCCAGGAAATGTTGTGAGCGACTGAATCTAAGAGTGGGAGTCCCAAGTATTGAGAAGGTAGGGAGAAAATTGGAATATTTAGTAGACATGAGATATGTTGTTGGACAACTGTAGGCGTGTTCAAAAAGAAGAGTTGAGATTTTTCCAGGTTGAAGGAGGTTCTCGAGGCTTCGCTGAAGTCATTGAGAATAGATCTTAGATTACTGGATTCTTGGGTAGTGGGGGTGTTTAGGAGCATGGTGTCATTGACAAATTGGTTGTGCGAGGTTGTTGGTTGGAGGCCATGAATATTAAGGCCTTGAAGTGATCCATTCTTGATGGATGCTTTGATGTAGCGGCCAAGGCCTTCATCCGTTATAACAAAAAGGAAGGGGGATAGTGAATCTCCTTGTCTTATGCCTCGAGTTGGGGTGAACGGTTGGGAGGGAAAATTGTTGACCAGGATTGAGAAAAAGGTTGAGGAGGTGAGGTTCAATATCCAAAAGATCCAATCTTTGTTGAAGCCAAAATCTTCCAGAAGGGATTTCATCTATTTCCAACTTAGTTTATCAAAATCTTTTGAGATATCTAGTTTGAGTAAAATATCTGGGGTGCGAGTGCTTTTGAGAGAGTGGATGATTTCGTGGAACAGAATAGCATTGTGCATTATTTTACCACCTTTTACATATCTGAATTGTTCTTTGGAGATGATGAAAGGGAGAATGAGTTTTAGCCTCAGAGCTATGACTTTGGAGATGATTTTGTAGATCACATTGCAAAGCGCTATTGGTCTGAAGTTATTCGGATTGATGACTCTTACTTCCTTGGGTATGTGAGTGAGGAAAGTCACATTTAGCACTGGAAGGACTTTGCCAGATATCCTGGATTTCTCGACTACTAGTCATACTTCTTCACATTGCATAGGCCAACAACAATGGAAGAAATCGGTGGTGAAACCATCTGGGCCTAGAGCTTTTCCCTTGGAGAGATTCTACACTGCTTGATCTACTTCAGCTTGCGATATGGGTCACATTAGGGCCACATTTTGTTATAAGGAGATTTAGGCTGGGATGTTCTGAGTGACCCTGTCAATTGCTAGAGTCTTATCTATGAGGGGCTCTGAGAGTAGATTTTTGTAGTAGTCTCATAGCTCATTTTCTATTTCCCCATGGGTTAAGATGGTATTAACTTGGTTGTCTTCTATCTTAGTAATGTGGTTGATGAAACGTTTGTGGATCATGGATCTGTGGAAGAATTTGGAGTTTTTATCCCCCTCTTTAAGCCATTCAACACGATATTTTTTCTTCCATAAGATTTCCTCATGCTTATATATTTCTTCCAGCTTCATTTTGAGGGTATCCTTTTCTTGTTGTTGTTGGGAATATGTATGACCTGTTTGGATGTTCCTCTTCTGTATGTCTTCAAGTTTTTGTTCTAGTGTTTTTTTATCATGAAAGATGTTTCCAAATTCTTCTTTGTTCCATTGACGCAACTGGTGCTTGAAGTTTTTTAACCTTTGTTGGAATCTGTACATTCTAGTGCCATGATGGATCTCTGCATTCACCCACCATAGTCAGGATAACTCCTAAAAATCTGGGTGGGATAACAAAAAAATTTCGAACCTGAAGGGTTTGAGATTTTGAGTGGCTATCATGTCTATCCATAGTTGCACTGGACAATGGTTCGATCCTGCTTTTGGTAGAATGTTGGCTTCGACCATTGATCCTTCTAGAAGAAGGGTTTCCGAGATCAGGAAGCGATCCAATCTGCTTGCAATTTGTTGGGGGGCTGATCTCCTGTTGGACCAGGTGAAGGTGCCATTTCCTGTTTCAATGTTGACCAGTTTGAGGATGTCTATGAGTTCCTGTAGCTTTGAGATATCCTGCTCCAGGTTCTTCTTCCCTCCTTTTTTTCCTCAAGAGTGAGGATGATGTTCAAGTCTCCTCTGATTATTCAACGTTTTTTCCCAACAAGTGATCCTAGATAGGACATGCTTCTGAGGAAAAGTTCTTTATCTTGGCTTCTTTGAGGGCCATAAGCATTGGTGATCATTCCATCTTTGTCAGATCCTATTTCTCTGTAGTGAGCTATTATAGTTCTTGTCATAGAAAGTGATTGGTCAATTATCATCGTGGATGGATTCCAAATAATGGTGAGTCCTCCTGCTGCTCCTTTCGAGTCCAGATGATAATAGTTGCTTTGTCTCCAACATCTTTTGAATATGTTCTCCGCTATTTGTCCTACACATTTTGTTTCTTGTAGTAGTAGAATGTTTGGGTCTTCATATTTTATACAGTTTCAAAGAATCCTTTTCTTGGATCTTCCATTTAAGCCTCTAATGTTCCATGTGACGATTTTCATCATTAACATTTGGGGGGGTGAGAGAAAGAACTTTCTGAGAGATGTTGGATTTGTCCCGAGTTGATCATGTAGTTACCTGCCTCATTTATTAGTTGTTGAATAGATTTTTGTCCTCGTCTTTTGTTTTCCTTAGGGATTTTCCTGGTATTTGGGTTTGGATTAGCACCTATACCTAGCCTTGAAGTGGCTGCAGTTGTAGAGTCTAGGAAGACCTTGTGGGATTTTCTGAGTCGATCATCCATGATGGTTTGGAGATCCTTTTTGTTGAGCGCTTATTCTAGCTTATATAGATCTATGTCAGCCAACTCCTGCTCATTCAACTCCATTACCGTATCATCTTCCATTGTTGGGCTCTTCTCTGGGTTCAAGGGGGATTGAGATTATGGATTGATTATCTGCTTTGTGCATGGATGTTGTGATTGTTTTTCCTTGCTTTTGTTGTTTTCTCTATCTCCTGGGAGATGGGGGTTTTCTATCTCTTCTACCTCTGGAAGATGACTGAGGGCGTCAAAGGAGTTGGCGTTGGAATTTCTTTCCCCCCCTCCTTGGTGGGGTTTCTTTTGTGTTTGATTTTTGCGATTATGGAACTGTGTGAACCCATCTTCCATTTTCTCCTCTGTTTCTGGTTTGGCTAGAGCATTGAGGGGGCAGTCCCTGAAAAGGTGTCAATGTTCATAACATTTCCTGCAGTGAAATGGTATGTGTTCATAGTCTATGGTCTGAGCCCATTCATCATCTTGGTATTCGAGTGTGACCGAACCTGATAAGGCTTTTGATATGTCCACGTAGACACAGATTCTTGCATAATATGTGTATTTCCTTTGCTTGGTGGCTTCTGAGGACTTGACGTGGCTGCCAAGAGTGTTGTCGATGCCTGCTAGAATCTCTTCTAGCCAGAATTCTTGAGGCAGAGAGTAGAGTTGGATAAATACTAGGGCGTAGGAAAAAAATTCTTTTTCAGGGCTGAAGCTATCCATCCAAAATCGTAAGTATAGGACCGCTGAGTTGTAGAAGTATGGTCCACTTTCAAAGATGCAGTCTTTGTCTTCCAGGTTGTAGAATATCATTGTGAAAAAACCTTTGGAACTTAGCTGGAGCTCATAGTCTCCCTTCGGAGTCCACCAGGTTTTGATCCAATGTGCTAGGTCCCTTTCTGAAGGCCAGAGTCTAACAAATTTGCCAATGAGTGCATGATCCCTCATAAAATGAGTGTGCTCGCCTACCCTGGTTGATTTTATGACATATTTTGGCGTGGTTGATGTCTGTGGGATGCATTTTCCTGGTACCCAGGTTCGAGAAGCTTTTGGATGCGACGATTCCGCATCCATGCTCGTACCTCTATCTCGTTCAGTTTCTTCATACAAGATTTGGTCCCGTATATGCAGCGAGGGTTCGAAGGGTGGTCAACGCAATCTGGAACTTTATGTCTCATGTGTGACTACATTCTGATAAAAGGGGGATTTCACCCCTCCGTCTTCAGTCATCTTACTATGTCAGGGAATGTGGTAGGGCAGGTGCACCAGGCATGAACAGAGGAGATCTGGTGGTGCCAGGACACGGAGGTGCGTAGTGCATCAAGGCTCAAACCCTAAGCACGTAGAACAATCATGACATAGCTTGAGATGTATCTTTGTTGTATTATGCAAAGGAGAATAAATAATCATAAGTCCAGGAATCCTCAACTCAAAATATTTGATGAACTATTAATATGTTAACAAAATATACTTAAAGAATTTATGTTCAGAGGCAACCAAAAAATTATGAATGTGTTAACAAAATATACTTAAAGAATTTATGTTTGGAGGCAACCAAAATAAATTTGGTCATTGCGTATGTGTTTTTGTTTGAAGGTAGTGAGATCTTTGAAGAGCACCAAATTGAAATATGACTATTGCATATCCTCCATTTTATTCGTTGTTTATGTTCGAAGGCAACTAGGATAATTTTTTTTTATCTTATTTCTATTTGTCCATACCAAAAGAAACCAAAAAATACAAAGAGGAAAACTAAATGCAATATTGGGATGCCCAACTAACTTTCTTGGTCGATTATCCATGTCATAAGAAAGCTAGAATCAAGGAGGAGATAACCAAATGCGATATCGATGAAGAGAATTTTTTGTGATTATTATTGGGAGGAATTCAATTGTACTTAAATGGATGAAGTGGACTCATTATTATTGGGAGGAATTGGACTGATTATTATTGTGAGGAATTCAATTCTACTTAAATGGATGAAGTGAAAACTTATATGACTTGATATAAAGACATCTATTAAAATGCCCATAAGTTTACCATTCACTTTTTGCAAATTAATGGGTCTTTTAACCTCAAATGAATGGTTAACATATTCTCCAATAGTAGTTCTAGTTCGAAAATGACGGCCTAGATTTGTGGAAATTTATATGGCCTCTTTCCTTAATTAGTAAATAGTCATGGATGTAAACTTATATAAACTGCCCAATAACTTTCACTAAGTTTTCCCTTTCCTAATATGTAAGCACGAGACAAATGTTTTAACCTTTTGATAAATTTGTTTACTTTCAATTAAATTTAGTATATACATATACATTTTTCCATATATATATATATATATGCCTCAAGGGTTAGCTCAAGTGGTTCTGATCCAGACGTGAAGTTGTCCCCAGCAGAGGAGGTCACGAGTTTGAATCTCTTGTTCCTCCTTGGGGTTAGGCCTGCTATGAACATCAAGGTCGGTGATTTACATTGTTTACCATCCACGAAGTAGGGAAGTACTGGGGGGTTTCCCATGCGATATTACCTCGGTAAATGTCCCGTGTCAACTTCATGTTGAGCACAAAATTACACATCTCCCTTACATTGTGTTGTAAAAATATTTTCTATTCTCAATAAATTGAAATTCTTTGATTAAGAAGTTGTCACCTTCAATAAATGTGCACATATATACGAAATGAAAGTGCACATATACGGAATCCAACTTCCATAAATGCGCATTTACGAAAGCCAATTTCCATAAATGTGCATTTATGGAAGGTCGTTTCCTTATATGTGCACGTCGATATATGGACATTTATGGAAGTGATCATCTTCCATAAATGCACATTTATTAAATCTAGCCATATACGAAAGCCACTTCCATATATGCACATATATAGAAGCATGCATATATGAAATTCAACTTCCATAAATGTGCATATATAGATGTCGCCTTCCATAAATGCTCATTTACGGAAGTTGAATTCCATATATGCACATTTACGGAAGCTAACTTCAGTAAATGTGCATTTAAGGAAGCCCACTTCCATATGCACATTTATAGAGGTTGTCTTCTATATATGCATAGTTTTGGAAGTGGTAAGTTTTCGTAAATGTGCATATACATAAGAACATATATTTGGAAGCCAAATTCCATAAGTGTGTATTTACAGAAGCCACTTCCATAAATGCACATTTACAGAAGTTGACTTCCATAAATGCACATTTATGGACAAAAACTTCTATATATATGCATTTACTAAAGATGACCACTTCATATATGTGCATATATGGAAGCATCCTTCCGTAAATGCGCATATATACTAAATCCACTTCCATAAATGTGCATTTACAAAAGGCGACTTCCATATATACACATTTACAGAAATATTTATTTCACTAAAGTCATTTTGCACATGGATCCAATTGTATGAGATGATTGGTTTGTACAAGTAACTCAACCTAAGCATATAACAACTTGCTTGTACTGGTAAACCAACTTATTAAGGATAAACCATGTCACTTTGGGATTATCAAACCAAAACCCCATTGATACAATAAAAATTCAAACTAACTATATTACTTATATTAAAAATATACAATAGAGGTGGAAAGTGCAGGGAGATCGTTTTGGATCTTGATGGAGAGCAAGAAAAACCTTTGAGTGGGGGTTAGGGAAAGCAATAAACAACCAAGATGGAGCACTTGTTCTTTTCTAGGGGTTGACAATCTTTTACTCAAGATGTATTAGTATCTTCTTGTTATTAGAGATTCAATGATTGTCGTTAACCTTATGAATAATCATTCTCCTCCAACCGATGGTGAGCTCACCAAAACAATTCTCAAAATTCAAAAGGAAGCAAACATGTTTGATCATGTTGAGTACTTTCGTGTGCTAAGGAAGCACAATGGTCAAGCAGATCACTTGGCCAATATTGGATCTAGGTTGAATGAAGGAACATTGAGGGTAAAAGAAGGTATCTCTTGCTATCCCATCCCATAGTTTTTCCTTGGCATATATCAAACATTGTGTGCCTTCCACATACCAAAGGTGGCAAGGTTTGTTTCAAGTCATAACATGCATTCATATTCCTCTCATTTGCTAAGTACACTCACATACTTTGGTGTTAATGTGGAGTTGGGTTAATCAATTCATAAGGGCAGTGAGGATTTATGCAAGTGGGATTATGGATGTCGCCATTGTTGATCACTTGATATTGGAATTCAACTGCTTAGAATTGCATAGGCTCAACCTCCAATTTCTGGGAAGCACCAAATCCCATGTAAATCAAGTGACTCTATTTCAAGTCATAACATGCATTCATAATCCTCTCATTTGCTAAGTACACTCACATACTTTGGTGTTAATGTGAAATTGGGTTAATCAATTCATAAGGGCGGTGAGGATTTACGCAAGTGGGATTATGGATGTTTCCATTGTTGATCACTTGATGTTTCCATTGCATAAGCTCAACCTCCAATTTCTAGGAAGCATAAGATCCCATGTGAATCATATTGCTATCAAATTAGGGATAAATTATCCCAAGTCCAATCATCATTGGCCTTCACATAGATTGGGTTTATGATTTTGAATTTTGAAGGAAATTCATTTAGGGGGTCTATAGTCTCTACATCTAGGGGCTTATTTTTAGGGGAAAGTGTTCTTCACATCAAGGGGAACCAAGAAGATTTTAGAATTTTCTTTCACTTAGGATTCTCTAGAGAGTTATTTATGTTTCCCTCTATGATCAATACTTGGGAATTGAGATTAGGATTAAGGAAAATATATCCTTTTCAATTATGGTTTTGTTGTGGTTGTGTAAGCCTGTGAATATGGTTTATATTTTTGGTAAATTTGTTTATGATTTTAGACTCTTGAGTTTGATATGTTGTCTCACGTTGGATCTAGGGCTACTCTTTAAGAGATAATTTCACTATAGGAATTTGAATTTGGCACCAGTGTTGGGATATATGGATAGTATTGGCAATGACTCCCATCCTGGGTGTTGCCATCTTTTTGAAATTTATGACATTCATAGGATTTTGATGAGGCACGAGGAATTGATAGCAGGTAACAATACATCGATTTTTTTATTAACAAAGAAAGTACATACATAGGAGGACGCCCAAAGTAGTGCATATGTTGTGGTAATGGAGACTTTGTTGCAACACGAAAGAAAAATTCGAGCACTAGAAGTTAAATGTAATTTGCTCCATAATACGATTACAAATCTGAACATGGATTCACAATTTGCAACCTCAAATGTAAGGATGTCAATGGAATCAACACCAAGAGAACTCAAAGAGGAAGGGATTACATGCAGATATGGATATGGATGGGATGAACATGGTTAAATATCATCGTTCACCGGGTTGATCAAAAGAAGCCCACAAAAAACATGTGTTCTTGATGCAAGAGCATATGGAAGTAAATCTTAAGATTGACCTCATGGGTCACAGACATTTACCAAGGGAGTTGGCTCCCTAATTTCTTTTATTATATTTGTAATAAATTACGAAATGTCTCTAGAAGAAAATTTTCATTGAGTTTTTTTGATTAGATATCAAGTTTTTTTGTCATAGGTGTTAAGTTTATTGCTAAATATTAGGAAAATATCTCTAGTTTAGGCATTTGTTAAGATAACTCATGATTCATTTGTTTGTGAGCTATCCGAGGGATCAAGATATATTGAATGATTTATAAGAAGCAGAGGTTAGCGAGTGTGTGAGATTGAATATGTAAAAGTGGGATCACATAGGTTCAATAGATCAAGAAGGAACGAGTTTTCCTATATAAATTTACTCCTTCATTGATATTAAGAAAGAACAGAGCGTGTGGTGTTGTCGCATTGTGTGTTTGCATTTTGTCGCACTATGTGTTTGAATTGTTAAAATCTATATATAAGTTATATTGGAAGAGTGATGAGTTTATATGATTTTTTTTGTTAGCTATACATCCCTAACTTGAGGAATTGGCCTATGGCAGAGATGTCGTGACCCAGGGGCATCTAAGCCGTCAAAATCACATGGGGATTGTACCTAGCCTGAATCGTACTAGCCCTTAACATGGATGGATTTGAGGTTTCCCCAGAGGTTTTGAACTAGTGACTTCACTTACAGAGTGCCTTAACAATGCACCCTCTCACTGACTACTCTACACCACGGGGATGACAAGTCTATGTGATTGCAAGAAGACCATGCACAATTAAGTTCAACAAGTTTTAAAATTATGTTTAAAAGGATATTTTCTAAGTATTTGTCTTCGCAGGAACAAACAATCATGATTTGACGTAGTGGAACACCTCGTAAAGATATGCGACAGGTTAATATTGTTGCAGGATTCAACGTGCAAAGTAACTTGTGACACATCTACATTGTTTGTTGAATTTCACGTAGAATTGTCTGCGGAAAATTTCGTCAACATTGTCTGTTGATGTTTCCACGCAGAGGCATATCTACATAGTGGTCATTCCACACATATTTATCTATGATAGAGCGCAATTCCACGCTATAGGAATAAGAAAAATTTGAGAGCATGTTTGTGTTGATCTGAAGCCAGGCAAGTAGTTGAATATTGACTGTGACAGAGTGTTGAAAACTCTATGATTGTGGGTTGAATTTGGTGGTATTTTCCATCATTGTTGGTATCAAAGCCACATTTTATATAAGGAATCATGCCACCAAGGCGAGGAGGCAGAGATAGGAATGTGGTCACTGATGAATTATGCTACGAACTGAGGCGCATACAGGCAAGGATGGAGGCCATGGAGAGAGCACAGAGGAGAGAATTTGACATAGGAGATGTTAGTGAGAGTAAAGATACAAGATTTTATGAGGAAATGGAAGGAGCTCCAGGAGGAGAAACAATAGAATAACAACTAGCAAGAATGGTCACGAGAGTTGGATCCATGCCTAATATGGAAATACCCATGTACAAAGGTAATTTAAATGTTGATAAATTACTTGAATAGATAAATGCCATGGATAAATATTTTGATTATGAAAAGGTATAAGAGGAGAAGAATATGAATCATGCAATGACTAGGCTAAAAGAACATGCAAATCTATGATGGGACGAGTTGTGGGTAGACAAAAGGAGAAAAGGAAAAGCTAAGATCATAAGTTCGGACAAAATGGTGGCCAAATTTAAAGGTAAGTTCATGCCTAAGGATTATCAGTTGAATTTGCTTAGACAATTGCAAAACATTAGACATAAAACTATGACAGTAAAGGAATACATAGAGGAATTCTATAGGTTGAACATTAGATATGGTCGAATTGAGGAAGATGATGAGAAGGTTGCTAGATATATAAATGGTTTGAGGTGTGAAATTCAAGATGAAATCAGGATTTTGTCCCTGAGAAATGTTGAATATGTATACCAAGAATCTTTGAAGGCATAAGAAAAGATGGCCATAAAGAAGAACTATAGAAACAAAGAAAGGAGTCCATCAAGAGGCAAAGGAAAATCTAACAGAGGAAGATTTCAACCTTCAAAAGAAGAGGCAGGAAGTTCAAGCACCTAGTCACCAAGAGGAGTAGAATCAAGAGGCATAAGATTTTTTCTCAAGAGGCCAAGGAAGAGGCAAAGAAATGAGATGTTACACATGTGGTAAAATAGGACACATGTCATGGGACTGTTTAGAGAATAAGGAAACAAATCAAAGGAATGCACATGTTGCAGAAACAAAGGAAGAATACATGAATGCAGTAGAAAAAGAAGAATCTCCATTGATAGGGGAATCATTGTTGTTGAAGAGAGTTTTGGTTAAGGCATAAAGGAGATTCATGAACCAACCCAGAAGAAAAGTTTTTTCAAGACTGTATGTAATTCAAGAGGTAAGTGTTTTAAAATTGTCATTGCTAGTGGTAGCACAGACAATTTGGTTTCCACAAAGATGGTAGAGAAATTGGGATTGCAAAGGCTAGTACATCCCACTCCCTATAGAGTGTCCTGGTTGCAAAAAGGACATCAAATTTTGGTGAATGAACAATGTAAAGTGGAATTCTAGATTGGTAGTTACACGAATGAGCTGTTATGTGATATAATTCCCATGGACGTCTGGCATATTTTGTTGGGAAGGTCATGGCAGTATGATAGGAAAGCCATCCATGATTGTAGAAGGAACACTTATACTCTCGAAAAGAATGGGAACAAGCATGTGTTGTTACCTTTGAATGATGAGACAACCAAGGAAGAAATTGGTCCAAGTGTATTGTTCATGTAACATACCCATCCACCCACAGGTCGGGTACGCTACTTGCAAGCCCGCCCTTGGACATCTTTCTCATGCTGATACCTTCTTTTATTATTAAGGATGCATAAGATCACAACAGAATTAACGACATGCAAAATAATATCCAACAAGTATGCATATTCTAAAGATTCAGTTAATGATAAATAATTACACGGCGGAACACATTCATACACAGATTATAATAATAACAATAGAGAGCACTTATCTTTATATAAGGCGACATCAACTGGATGCAGACCAAGGACATTCCACCCAACCATAGACACAACTGCTCCAAATCTCAACAGCAGTGTCACCCCCGAGCCAGGGCTATGAATCCACAAGGACAGTTCCAGAGTGTAATTGGGTTCCCAAACCAGTCAACTCTCAATCTCTCAAGCTCTCACAGGTTTCCCAACACCCACAACAATCCAAGTACCCATCTCTCTTCCACCCAACCTGTGCCACTCGAGAGAATGGACCTCCACCCTCCTCTGCCACACAGTCCCTCAAGCAGTCCTTCTCCTTCATGCCAGGGCTTCCAGCACAGCTGGTCCAGAATCTCAATGCTGGAATTCTCAGGACTCGCAGTTGTGAGCCAAACAGGGTACAGGCCAACGCATTTTAGACATGTAGGCCCCAGGTCACGGCTGGATGAGGGATCAATGGACGATTCAGGGGGTGCATGGGAGTGTGTGTGGAAAGGATGAGTGAGTGAACGAGAAAAACAACGAACAAGTCATCAGTCCAACCCCCCCATCAGACTAGAGGCAGGTTTAAGTAACCTTGTGGGGAAACAAGAACCTCCTAGCCTTCCCCAAGAAGCTCACATAACTGATCCCCTCCCTTAGACAAAAAAAAAGGGTAATTAAAGTATAAGAATAAACACTTAGTCCCTCAAGATCCCTCTCTTGTGGAATCATAGACCCCTATACCTCTAGTCCTTGTCTGTCTAGCAGCCAACTATGTGTTTATTATTATTAATGATCAAAACATTACATTTCTTGAGAATATTGTCCCTTTAATAATTGTTTGGGAACTCAGGCCTCTCAACATTGTAACCATACATTATTTAAAATGGGGGTTCGAAAAGTGGGATGTAACATCCCCTCCCCCTTATTTTGGCATTGTCCTCAGTGCATATACAAAATAAATATCAAAATCTCAACTTTATTCAAAGAGCTGTGGGTACTCTGCCCGCATGGCATCCTCATGCTCCCAGGTAGCATCTTCGGGACCGTAGCAAGTCCACTGAACTTTTACCAATTCTATAACTTGATTCCGGAGCATTTTGACTTTTTTATCCAATACCCGCACTGGTTGAACCTGAAAGTCTCCCTCCGTCTCTACCTGAATCAGATGCCAATCAATAACATGGTTAGGATCATGTACATATTTATTTAGTAAAGATACATGAAATACATTATGCACATTCATGGAAGCAAGCAATGCAAGCATGTATGCAACCGGCCCTATTCTGTCTAATATTTCAAATGGACCATAGAATTTGGCTGCCAGCTTTGTATAACTACCCAATTTCAAAGAGATTTTCTTGGGATTCGCTTTCAAAAGTACATTCTCCCCTACTTTAAATTCTCTAACTGTCTTGTTCTTGTCCGCATAAAGTTTTTGTCTATCCTGAGTTGCCTTTAAATTCTTCCTGATCTTAACCACCTAGTCTTCCATGTCCTTGAGCAACTCTGGCCCAAGTACCACCCTGCCTGCTGGGTTGTCCCAGCTCGAGTATTGCATTCCTACCATACAAGGCTTCAAATGGGCTCATCACCAAGGAAACTTGATACCCATTGTTATATGCAAACTCAACCAAGTGTAAGTAATCTTCCCACTTAGACGACTTATTCATCACATACATTCTCAGCATGTCTTTGATTATTCGATCGACTCTCTCTGTTTTCCCATTTGTTTGGGGATGGTATTGATCTATATTTTATGAGCAGAACGAAATGAAGCGCCAAAATTCATGTGGGCCCCATTTGGGTAAGTCAGTACATCAACTTCTCGGGGTCGTAACTTTTGCATACGATCTCTGTTTTAGGCATATGATAGCCCATTGGAAAGATCTAGTCGAGGACTACAACATTTGCACAAAATTTCATGATGAAATTTTGCAACTGCAACATACCCCAAAAAGCATCGTTTAGGGCCTCAAAACGGCTCCGAAAGTTTAGGACCCGAAAAACTGCTAAAAATAGTAAATTATCAAAATTGCTAGAAAGTTGTTTTGAGCCAGTTGGAAAAGGTGGGTGGCCACCGATATCCATCTGGATCAGGTATGTTGTGCTAAAGTTTAGATTTGTGCCAAATCCTTTAAACAATCCCCTCCAGAAATTGGAGGTAAACTTTGTATCTATGTCTGAGACGATTGTTCTAGGTATCCCATGTAACCCAGCAATTTCCTTCATGAAAATTTATGCAATATTAGTTGTTGTATGCCTTGTCTTCACAGGCATAAAATGAGCAGCCTTTGTTAACTTCTCAACCACCACCATGATTGAATCATGTTTCTTATTCGTTCTGGGTAATCCTATGATGAAATCCATGGTGATCACTTCCCATTTATTTTCTAGAATTAGCAATGGCTAAAGCAAACCCGTTGGGTGCCTATGCTCAACCTTCACTTTCTGACAATCCATACATCAAGCGATGTAATCATCAACATTCTTCTTCATTCCTGGCCAAAAGAACTGGCTTCTTACTGCTGTAATTGTTTTCTGGTAACCGAGATGCCCTGCATAAAGAACATCATGCATTTCCTTCAGTACCAAATTCCTCAGTCCTCTGGAACTAGGAACATAGATTTTGTTTCTATGCATGAGTAATCCATCTTCCTTTATCTCATACTCCTTTATTGTCTATTGTACATTTCCCTACTGCAAGTTTTCCTTTACCTGTAGGTAATGCTGATCTGTAACAAGACCATCTAAAATTTTGCTCTTCAAGTCTGACTGATACATACTAATAGCAGTAGCATGCATGAGATGCACTCTCCTACTAAGTGCATTGACAACTTTATTATCCTTTCCCTTGATATGCTTGATATCGAAGTCATATTCACTTAAAATTCCAGCCATCTTGTTTGCCTAGCATTCAAAGTTGGTTGTTCAAAACGATACTTCAGGCAAATGTGTTTTGTGCTTCATTCAAATTTCTTCCCCATGAGATAGTGTCTCAACATCCTCAAGGCGTGAACAATGGCAACAAGTTCCAAGTCATGGGTGTCATAGTTCCTCTCATGTTCCTTAAGCTTTCTGGACTCATATCCAATGACATGTCCATTTTACGTGAGGACTCCCCCAAGTCCTTCCTTACAAGCATCTGTACATACCAAAATCCTTTCATTTGGGTCAGCAATCTTCAATACAGGTGCACTGGTAAGTAATTCCTTTAACAAATTAAAATTATTTTCACACTGGAGTGTCCATTCAAATTTAGTTCCCTTCTTTTGCAAAGAAGTGATGGGATGAGCAATCTTAGAGAACCCTACTATGAACCTTCTATAGTAGCCAGCTAATCCCATAAAAGATCTGACGTCTGACACATTTCTGGGTGTTGGCCATCCTCTAATGGCTTCAATCTTCTCTGGATCTACTGTTATGCCCTGCTTTGAAATAATGTGTCCCAAGTAATGGATCTGCTTTTGATAAAAATAACACTTACTCAAATCGGCATACAACTGATGTTCTCTCAGTACTTGCAACACCGGTCTTAAGTGATGTTCATGCTCCTCTCTAGACTTAGAATAGATAAGTATGTCATCCAAGAATACTATGACAAACTTGTCCAGATAATTTTTGAATATGCCATTCATTAAGCACATTAATACAGCTCGTGCATTGGTCAGTCCAAAAGGCACCACTACAAATTCATAATGCCCATACCTGGTCCTAAAGGTTGTCTTATGAATGTCTTCTTCCTAGATTCTTACCTGATGGTATCCTGTCCTCAGGTCAATCTTTGAAAATATCTTTGCTCCTCTTAGCTGATCAAAGAGGTCATCAATTTGGGGTAACATATACTTGTTCTTTATAGTGTACTTGTTTAGCTGTCGGAAGTCACAACCTCAAGGTTCCATCCTTCTTTTTGACAAAAAGTATTGGTGCTCCCCAAGGTGAAACACTTGGACGTATGTACCCTTTCTTCAAAAATTCCTCCAATTGCATTTGTAATTCTTTTAGCTCGGGTGTGCTCATTCTGTAAGGTGTTTTTGACATTGGGGCAGCTCCTGGCACTAAATCAATTGAGAAATCTATCTCCCTTCTTGGTGGAAATCTGGGTATTTCTTGGAATACATCTTCAAATTCCTGTAGCACCGAGAAATATTCAAGGCTTGGCCCCTTAGCATTATCTGGCTCTTCCACATGATTTGCATACAATTGACATCCTTTTCTAAAATATCTTTTCAACTGTAAAGATGAAATATCCCTTATGGAGATGGGTCTTGGAATTCCTTTCACAGTGCTTTGTTTTCCATCTCCATTAAGACATGTAAATGTTTTGTTATGACAATCTAGGACAACATGATGCTTTTCCAACCAATCCATCCCAATCAGAACATCATAAGACCCCAATGGTATAATATTTAGATCAGTACTAGTATTCACACCATTAAGACTTATGGAACAACCTTTGACCATGTCATGGATTCTTCTTTTGGTTCCAATGGCTAACTGAACCAAACTTGTTTTTCCAGGTTTACTTTTCTCCAAATGTAATCTATGCACTATATTAGAATCAATGTAACAATGACTTGCTCCTGAATCAATCAAAATAGCAATAGGCTAATTTAAGATCTTACCTTCCACCTCGATCATATTGGACTGGTACTCTGCTTGTCGATCATTTAAAACTGCATAGATTCTTCCCATATCTCTGACTATTGTAGCCTCTTGAATGTTGTGCAAATTCTTCACTGTCCTTTCTGTGTGGGAAATCCTTGTACATGTGATCTTCCTTGCATCCCCAACATTGGATTGGTGGTCTTCCCCTTTTTCCCAAGGAATCTTCCTTCTTGAAATCCCCTTTAGCATATTGATCTTGATGATTTTTATTAGGCTCATTCCTATTGAAGGGAGGTTTGAATCATTTCCTCCTCTGATCGGACTTCGCATTCTTCTTGTCCTTCCAAGATTTTTGCAAAGATTCTTTTCATTGGCCTTGCTCATACAAGTATTTAGCCTTCCCGACGGCCTCAGTCAAGGTCTTGGGTTCATCATACTTGATCTTTTCCTTATAAAATGTTGGAAATCCAATTAGAAATATTTGTATTTTCACTTTCTCATCACCAATGAACTTGACATACTTTAACAATCCCAAGAACTTCTTCTCGTACTCTGCCATAGTCATGCTTCCCAACCCGAGTTCAAAGAACTCCTGCATTTTCTTGTCATAGAAATGCTCTGAGAGGTACTCCTTCTGGAAGTACTTCTTGATTTGCTTCCAAGTGATCCTACTTTCATTAACATGTTCCACTTGCTTCAGTTGGTCCCACCATACTGCAGCTTTCCCGTGTAAATGGTAGGTGGCAATCCCGGCTTCCAGGTTGGATGAGTAGTTATGCAACTGAAAATATCTCCTGAGCCCAAGCAACCATGATTCAACATCATATTCCCTTTCTCTTTCACCATCGAAGGAAGGTGGCTTGAGATTCCTCGACTCTCCTTGCAAACTATCTACCTCTTGTTTCCTTGTTTGTTGCCTGACAGGGGACACCTCTGGACTGCTTACGGGATCATCCGATGCATAAAACTTTCTTTCTGAGTGTGGAGGTGAGTGGTGTCCATGAGATCTGCTAGCACTTTTGGAATAACCAGCTCTTCCTTGATCATCCCTTCTTTCATGACACCTGTCTCCTTCTTCTTGTCTTGAGTTGGATCCCTTCTTCGTTTTCCTCTGCAACTTATTTAAACTCTGCAACACTTGAGCATTTATCTGAATTTGGGCTCTCATTAGTCTCTCGTTGTATGCTTTATAGCTATGCACTTCCATCTTCAAGCTTCTTACCGTTTCTATCAACGTTTCTTGTTCTCCTTTTTCCTTGCGCCCGTTGGACTCTATCTCTGCATTACCAACTCTGGTATTCTGGCCTTCGAACTCCTTTTCATGACTGAAGGCTCCCTCGCCTTCTTCCATTTCCTCAATACGCATCCTGCGCTGATGTGCTTAAGCCCCTTAATTATGCAAAATGTGCAAGCGACCATTTTGTTAGAATTACACATATGATAACAAAATTTTCCAAACCAAGCTACAAGTCTCTCTTTTTGTTTTGTTTATGGAGATCATATCCCCATTCTCCGAAAATAACAGTGTCCTATTATCCCTGGCTGACACAGAGTTTCATCCTGTGATGGAGCTTCCTTCAAACCACCTCCCAGGTGACCACGACTAGAAACCTTAGCATTTTTCTGTCTCGAGGACAACCAATTCTACCCTTAGCCCTCCTTTCCTCAGCTCTCAAACTGCACATGACCAAGGCCATGACCCTGCGCTTAGCTGAAAGAGCGCTTGTCTAGAGCTTCGGGACTTCATAACTTTCAGCTAGGACCAGATCAACGGTCCTCGTCCTTTTTCGTGATCAACAATCGAGATCCACTTCGGGACTCCGCGCTTCGAAAGTCTCAACTTTCCTTGCTCGCCTCCCCCCTCGAACTCTTTTACCCGGAGTTCATGATTTTCCAACGTGTGTCCTCCCACAGATCAATGACTGTGACTCGCTTCAGCTCTTCGGGCTTCAGAAGTTTCAAACTTCCCTCCTGCACTTTCTCTGGTAGTGCTTTTACCCGAAGTCGACGATCCGTCAACGTGTGTCTTCTGGAATCGACGGTCGATATATACTCCGGCCTTCGGGAGTTTTCGACCCAACGCAACCTACCACATCCTTCCCTTCTGGAGTGCCCAGTCTTCCAGACTGCACGATCTATCGCCATGTGGCAAAATGATGGAAGCGGACACGTGGCCCAATCAGGTGGGTGACATGTGTCACGTTCTAATAAAATTTTCAATATTCCAAAAGATCAAAGCTTGCTGACAAGTGGCACACCTTCCATGTGTCCACGTCATCCCAGGTGATGTCCACAAGCCATGTCACTTTGAGGATTCTAGGGTCCACATCACCCCTAGGTGACGTCATCATGTCCCATCACTTCGGCTCTTCAGGCTTCAAGGCTTCGGGAGTTTTCAAACTAACACACTTCTAATTCTCCCAAACTTTGAATTCCTGAACTGGCCAATCTGTCGCCAGGTGACCTCCTGGATCGGACAACCAGGATTCACTTCGGGTCTTCACTTAGAGTCCACGGATCTACTCCTCATGTCCACCTCAATCTGACGGATATGTTTTACTTCGGGCTCCGGACTTCATAGATCTCAAACTTCAACCTTTTTCCTTGAAAATGTTTTTATCCGGGGCTCACGATCTTCTAACGCATGTCTCCCGCAGATCGACGGCTACGATTCCTTCGGGACTCCAGACTCCAAACATCTCATATTTCAAACTCATCTGGCCCCACTGGCTTTTATCTGAATCCATGGATCTGGTGACACGTGGATATCGACAAATCAATGGCTGAGCTCCTCTCGGATGATTGGACGGTCGAGGTTTGCTTTGGCTCTCTGGATCTCCAGGCTTCAGGAGTCTCAAATCTAAACTAAAAAACCTCTCGAATGGATTCCTCCAGAGTTACTAATCTGCTGACACGTAACCTCTTGGCGATCGATGATCAAGATCTACTTCAGATGATCCAATAGTTGACGTTTACTTTGGGTCTCTAGCTCTTCTGCTCTTCGAAGGTTCGTCGCTCGAGCCTTAACCTGTCACATCACTGCATGCCTTTCAAATTTGCGGGGGCATGCATCGACGGTTTGAAGTAACCC
The DNA here is from genome assembly GCA_032191745.1 of Picea mariana. NCBI lineage: Eukaryota > Viridiplantae > Streptophyta > Pinopsida > Pinales > Pinaceae > Picea > Picea mariana. The sequence goes on along the minus strand of JASDQU010102579.1, from coordinate 205,754 downwards.
TCTTTTCACCCCGCAATTCTCCTGACGCTGACACACAACCCCTCAGGGGAAACCATGATTTGGATTGTGGGACTGCCTTGGGAAATTATCTCCCATGTAACTTGGTTCCCCGCAATGCCTCATGTTCATTGATCTCACTCTCCAATGGGATCCGACGGTTATGACCTTAGCCCCTGCTTCATGTTCATCGAACAATCCTTGTTCCCCTGTCCTCTGATCCAACGATCCTGGATCTATCCAACATTCTGTCTCCCACATAGCTTTTGCAATGCCACTCCTCCTAAGCTTCTCAACTTCGAGGTCGGAGTTCGATCTCTACCATGAGGCTCTGACTTACAGATCCGGCCCATATCATCCCTGTGTTTCAACTTGGCTCTGATACCAATCTGTAACATACCCAACTACCCACAGGTCGGGTACGCTACCTGCAAGCCCGCCCTTGGACTTCTTTCTCATGTTGATGCATTCTTTCATTATTAAGGATGCATAAGAATTAATGACATGCACAGTAATATTCGGCAAGCATGCATATTCTAAAGATTTAGTTAACGATAAATAATTACACAACATAATACATTCATACACAGATTATAATAATAACAACAGAGAGCACTTATCTTTATATAAGGGGACACCAACTGGCTGTAGACCAAGCACATTCCACCCAACTGTAGACACCACTGCTCTAAATCTCAATAGCAGTGTCACCCCCAAGCCAGGGCTATGAATCCACAAGGATGGTTCCAGAGTGCAATTGAGTTCCCAAACCAGTCATCTCTCAAGATCTCACAGGTTTCCCAACACCCACAACAATCCAAGTATCCAACTCTCTTCCACCCAGCCTGTGCCACTCGAGAGAATGGACCTCCACCCTTCTCTGCCACACAATCCCTCAGGGAGTCCTTCTCCTTCTTGCCAGGGCTTCCAGCACAGCTGGTCCAGAATCTCAATGCTGGAACTCTTAGGACTCACATTTTTTATCCAAACAAGGTACAACCCAACGCATTTCAGACATGCAGGCCCCAGGTCACAGCTGGATCACACCAACGACCACTACAACTAACTATCTCATGGCTAAGTTCTTTAGTAGCTTTGTTTCCCTTGCCAAGACAAGACGCAGGATGATGAGGGATCAATGGATGAGTTAGGGGGTTCATGGGAGTGCGTGCATGGGAGTGTGTGTGGGAAGGATGAGTGAGTGAACGCGAAAAACAACAAACAAGTCATCAGTCCAACCCCCCCATCAAACCAGAGGCAGGTTTAAGTAACCTTGTGGTGAAAATAGAACCTCTTGGCCTTCCCCACGAAGCTCACGTAACCGATCCCCTCCCTTAGACAAAAAAAAATGGTAATTAAAGTATAGGAATAAACACTTAGTCCCTCAATCTCCCTCTCTTGTGGAATCATAGCCCCCTATAACTCTAGTCCTTGTCCGTCGAGCAACCAACGATGTGTTTATTATTATTAATGATCAAAACATTACATTTCTTGAGCATATTGGCCCTTTAATAATTGTTTGGGCACTCAGGCCTCTCAACATTGTAACCATACATTATTTAAAATGGGGGTTCAAAAACTAGGATGTTACAGTTGATAAGTGGGAAGGAACTTCTACAAGAAGTCAAGAAAGAAGAAGAGATGCATTTTTCCTTAATTAGTAAGCCAAAGGTAATACTCACTAATACAAATCTGGATGATTTACCCACAAATGTTAAAGTTATGCTTGATGAATTTGTTGATATTATAGCAGATTACTTACCAATTACTTTACCTCCCGTGAGAAGTATTAGCCATCACATTGATTTAATTCCGGGAGCAAGTTTTCCTAATAAAGCATCCTATAGAATGACTCCACAAGAGAATGAAGAGATTAAAAGGCAGGTACATGAGTTGTTAGATAAAGGATTGGTGAAGGAGAGTTTGAGTCCATGTGTTGTACCAACAATACTCAACCCAAAGAAGGATTGAGGATGGTGCATGTGCACTGACTCTAGAGCAATCAATAAAATTACCATAAGGTATAGATTTCCATTACCTCACATATATGATTTGATGGATTGTTTGAGTGGTTCAAAATATTTTTCAAAGATTGAATTTAAAGAGTGGATATCACCAAATTAGAATTAGAGAAGGGGATGAATGGAAAACTACTTTCAAGAGTAATAGTGGACTGTATGAATGGTTGGTGATGCCTTTTGGGATTAAAAATGCTCCTAGTACATTTACGAGGTTAATGAATGAGGTCTTAAGGGAATTTATTGGAAATTTTGTGATAGTCTATCTAAATGACATCCTGATCTATAGCTAGACAAAAGAGGAACATTCAAGGCATCTCAAGATGGTTTCGATTACCCTGCAAAAGGAAAATCTGCTGATAAATTTGAAGAAAAGCAGTTTTATGAAGAGGGAGATGATATATTTGGGGTTTGTAGTATCTAAAGAAGGTTTGAAGATGGACCTAGAAAAGGTTCAAGCAATTGTGAATTGGCCAACCTTGAGAAATGCATTTGAGGTAAGAATTTTCCATGGACTTGCAAGTTTTTATAGAAATTTCATTAGAAGTTTCAGTCAGATATGTACACCTATTATAGAAACTATCAAAGAAAGCAAACAACCATTCAAGTGGACTGAAGCAACTGATAGAAATTTCAAACTATTGAAGAAAAATATTACTGAAAAGCTTGTGTTAGCTTTTCCAGGCTTTGATAAATTGCTTCAAGTTGAGACTGATGCTAGTGGGACTGCAATAGGAGCTATCTTGAGTTAGGAGCAAAGACAAATTACATATTTTAGTGAGAAATTAAATGAGGAAAAATAGAAATATTCCTCTTATGACAAGGAATTTCATGCAATTGTTCAAGCGCTTAAGAAGTGGAGGAATTACCTCATGCCAAAGGAATTTGTTTTGTACAGTGACAATCATGCATTGCAACTTATAAGTAGTCAACCAAAATTGAATCAAAGACATGCCAAGTGGGTTGAATTTCTGCAAAATTTTGCCTTTGTGATTAAACACACAAGTGGTAAGACAAATAACATTGTTGATGCTTTGAGTAGAATTAATTTACTTTTGCAAGAATTTCAAGTCAACACTTTAGGCTTTGATGGTTTAAAATAAATGTATCAAGATGATGCAAATTTCAAGGATGCCTATGCAAATTTCAACGACAAGTTAGTATTGTTGCAGGATTCCGCGTGCAGAGTAACATGCGACACACCCGCATTGTTTGATGAATTTCACTTAGAATTGTCTACGACAAATTTCATCAACATTATTCATTGATGCTTTCGTGCAGAGGTATATGCGCGTAGTGGTAATTCCACGCAAATTTATCTATGACAAAGCACAATTCTTTGTTGTAGGAATAGGAAAAATTTGAGCGCATCTTTGTGTTGATCCGAGGCCATACAAGCAGTGTAATATTGACTGTGACAGAGTGCTGAAAACTCTATGATTGTGGGTTCAAGTTGGTGGTATTTGCCAACAGTTCCTTGAAGCACAATTTTCTTTTATGTTTTGTAAATCAAAACTATTTCTAGGTGTCTTCTACAAGATATGTATACTAGTATGAAAGTTGGGACATTCTCTATGAAGGATAACAATCTTATTTTTGCAGTATTTTTAAAATTATGGACTTATGATGAACATTTTATTAATTGTTAGCCTCCTCTATTTTTGTGTTTCTATGCTGACCGATGTGACTACGAGAATTTATTAATATGAAACATAACCCCTTCTGTTGAATAAATAAATGTACAACGTAAAATCATAAACTCCCTTGCCTAAAATGACATACACATTGCAATAATTGAAATTAACATGTTTAATGGGATACAACATATACAATAACAAAAAATAAAGGGTTGAGTTAAGATGTTTTGTAAATAAGTCACAAGAACATTTAATGTGGAATACAACACCTTGTTGTGCATTACCACACAACTAAATGGTAATGTTTTTGCTCGTGTACGCATCTTGCATCAAAGAGGTGAATGCTTTAAATGTCTCCTTGCAATGTTAAAGTGGGTATTTATACTACATTAATATGAAGATATGGTTCCTAACTCCCTACATATAAGTCAAAAGAATTTGCACATACTAAAAAAAGTAAAGCAAAGCACCTTAATCATTGTTGCAATAGAGACTTTGTAGAAGCCATGGGGTAGTTTTAGAAAATTTATACAATGGAGGAAATATTTTAGGTTAACAATTGTTAAGAGATGGGAGTGTACTTTGCAAGCTCTCATTTTTTATCGACATTGGCATCTTTGTTATGACTTTTTAAATGCGAGCTTAATAAGCCACAATTCTACGTCCTTTGCTGATATTTTTGGTTCTGCACTAATATGGTTATTACTAAGTGGTCCTAACAGTTAAGAACACATGTTTCCTCCTAGAAGGTCATATGTTCAAATTTGGATGGGTGTAGGGTATGTGCACTTATGTAGATTAAGAAATCAAATTATCGCATAGAGGGGGTTCTTTGTCCAAAGAGAAGGGTGTCTCATATGTTAATTTGGCATTGGCTAAACTATGAAATTAAATTAGATTATTATTATTATACTAATAGGTATTGAATACATACATAGAAGAAAAGTGAGTAGGCCAAAAAAAAACTAGAAAAATTAAGAAAATAGCATTGTCATTATGTGTTTAAGGAATTATTTACAATTCTTAACTATTTTAGAATGTAGATTTTCACACAATATATTGTAACTTAAAATATATTTGTACCCAATATTTTGGGTGAACACATTACCCATCATCAAGAAAAATAAAAATAAAAAAATACAAAGAACATGTTGTAAATGAGGGAAATGTTCCTCTAAATTCTTCTACACAAAATGTATTACACAATTTTACCAAAACAACTTCTTACCATCCTTATATATGTCTAAGTAATTTCCACCATGATTTTCAAAGTTAAAATTAACAAAGTGACTTCTCGAAAAACATAAATAACATAAGCTTTTTTTTAAAGGTTCTTTGTAGAAACCATAATATTATACTACATGCTATGTTGCCATAATATTATACTGCATCCTATGTTGATGTGGAGAGCATAATAAACTTACTAATTTATATAGATTTTTTTATAACTAAATTACATAATATTTTTTATTTTTTTCAATTTTTTAAAAATTATAATACAAAATTATTCAATAATATAGAATATATTGTAAATACATTATTAAACCTCTATTTTAATATTAAAATAAAAATATACTACATTAAAATACATTAAATTTTATGCTCCCATACTTTTAAAAAAACCATATATCTTAAAGAGTAAGACAAATGGTCTTTATAGGAAGAAATATATTCCCCTTTGTAAAGAAATCACTCCTTGGCTCTAGTGGGCACAGTAAGTAAATAAGTAGAGCTCTGCGGCTAGGGTTTAGCCGCATTCCTAGTCCTTGGGCTTGTTCTTCGACACCTGTGCAGTCTTCGTTGCTTGGCGTTGGTCTCCCCCCTTTTCATATTTCGATCTTGGTTACTTTGATATTGCTCGAGTGCGCTAGTTGTGATGGATTTTCAGGGTTTACTAGCGACGGGTGGTTGCAGATTTGGTTGTTGGCGGAAATGGTTCGTCGAGAGTTCCAAGCTCTGGTTCGTCGTTTTCGCTTAGCCTCCAATCTTGTCTCTGGGAGTCTGGTTCTTGGGCTCTTTTTCTTCTATTGCTGCTCTGTTTGACGAAGTTCGCATGTGGGGTTTCTCTTTCCTTTGGTAGTAGTGGATCTTTGGGCGAGCGACTGGGGGTGCGTTTTAGCCATTCTCTCCACTTCTCCTGGGGCTGATTTTGTCCCCTTTCTTCGCCAGATCTAGTCTGCAAGGATCTGGGCCATTTCTCTATGGTCCTAGCTTTGGTGTGGGGTTTTGTGGGAAGAAGCACCTTGATCTTCCACATTTCTGAAGAGGTTTTGGGCCAGAGCTTTGAGTTCCTCGCTCAGGGCGTGCGGTGTTGGGTAACACTTTGAGGTCCTTATTGGGGACATGCGGTGTCAGGTAACACTTTGAGGTCCTTATTGGGGGCATGCAACTGTCTCGTTTTTTTGGTCTTCGAGGTTATGGTGTGGATGATGAGGGAAAAATAGTTATATCTGCCTCTTTCGGGGGGTTTCTTTTTTGCAGCCTGCGTGCTGGCTTGATTAACTACTATCTATATGGTTTCTATTTGGACTTTGGTACCTCCAAGTCTTTGGGCTGGTACTTTGGACTAGCAATGCTTTGCATTCGAATTGTATTCTCGGACAAGAAAACAATTATATATCAATATAATGAGTAATTTTCTGTTGGAAAAAAGAACTCACTCCTCGTGGATTCCCTCAAAGACCTCAACTATATGAAGGAAAATAATGGCTAAGTATTCCCTCAAAGACCTCACCTATATGAAGGAAAATAATGGCTAAGTACAAAAGGATAAAACTAAAGTTAGAATATAATTGAAAATGACATGTCACCTAGTAGAAACTATGAAAGGAAATAATAGCAAGTAAAAAAACAATAAAACTATAGTTAGAATATAATTGAAAATGACATATCACCTAAAAATGAGGAAAATTTATTTTCTCATAAACCCACAAGTGTAGAATATAATTGAAAATGACATGTTACCTCATAAAAGATTCTTTAATTCTTTTTATCAAAGATAAGGTTAGATACACATCATTGTAAAAAGTTCAAATTCTTTTCATCACAGATATAAGGTTAAGGTTGAAAATGACATGTTATCTCATAGAAGATTCTTTCATTCTTTTTATCAAAGATAAGGTTAGATACACATCATTGTAAAAAGTTCAAATTCTTTTCATCACAGATATAAGGTTAAGGTTAGATACACATCATTTAAAAAGTTCAAATTCTTTTCATCACAGATATAAGGTTAGATACACGTCATTGTAAAGAGCTCCTACTTTGAGCAAGTACACTTAAAATGGCATGTCACTTAAGAAATTGCAAGAAAAAATCTTTTCATTAAAGAAGAGGTCACAAACCCTAGTGCTCAATACTAGACTATGGCAGGGATTACCTATTTCATTTATTTCTGGGTTTTGATTTTCTTGTTTAATCATAATTATTTTATTTTTTATTTTTCTCTCTAATGTAATTTGTGGAAAATTAATATATTTTTAATAATTAATATATATATTTTATTTATTTAGTACAATTTGAAGTTTAAATATGTTACAAAGTAGAGTTTGAAATTGAATATGAAAAATAATATTTATTTTCTCAATCATTTTCTATTTATATCATTTCAAGTAAAATTATTTTCTATTAGTATCATTTCAAGTAGAATTGATTTTTTATTAAATCATATTATTATCTAACTTATCCTAATTTTGATTAAGTTATCATAACTTTTTAAGGCTTAAATATGTTATTTCATTTTTATTTTTTAAGCTTTAAATATGTTATTTTGATTTTTTTTATTTTTTTAAGGTGGTCTTGTACTGTTAAACCATTTTCTTATTTCCAAGGAAAATGAGTTTTTAACTAATCAAAAATAGTTTTAAGTTTTACTTTAAGACTAAATTGTTTAAGCCTAAATACTTCTTGCCCAAAAGATTATTAAAGTTTAAATATTATGTGCAAGAAAACTAATGTCATATATATTTTTAGTGGCATTTAACCTTAATCCCATATATAAAACTACATACTATTTTTCATTGCAATTTAACTTTTTATCTAAAAAAAAATATATATTATTCTAAATTTATATTAAAAAAAATATTTTTTTGTTAAAATATCATTTTTATTTAGTTGATTAATCATATCATTAATAACAAAAAAAAACAATATTTATTATTTTTATTTATTTACTTTATAATTTAAGTTTTCTCAAATTTTATAACTAAATTTAATATATTTAACATTTTTTTACAATTAAAATAATTTACACTTTGTCAAATCTTATGATCAAATATATTCGAACCTTTGACAATTATTTTTCACAATTTAAAAATCATAAATAATTTTTAACAATTTAAAATGATAAATAGATAAAATAATTTTAAATGTTTAGTTTACACTTTTTCAAATCGTATGCTTAAATTTAATTGAACCGTTTACAATTTAAAAATGATGGATTCGTATGCTTAAATTTGATCGAACCGATGACAATTTAAAAATGATAGATTATTAAATTAATACATTATAAAGATGTAAAAATGATAGATTATTAAAATAATATATTATAAAGATGTTTTCTTTTCTAAAAAATAAAAATACAATATGATAAATTTATTCGCTTAAATATATTTTCTTTTGTTTATTTATTTTTAATGGGTAATCACTTCTATTGCTTTGAATTCCAAATTTATATGATATATTAAATTATTTCAATATAATGAGGATTTCATAAAAATGGAATTTTGCATCTCTATTACAAATAATTTTGTTTATTTATTTTTAATGGGTAATCACTTCTATTGCTTTGAATTCCAAATTTATATGATATATTAAATTATTTCAATATAATGAGGATTTCATAAAAATGGAATTTTGCATCTCCATTACAAATAATGAATGTTTTTAGGGGCTTACTATAGGATAATTTCCAACATTGATGTATTCTCAATATAGTTAAAAAGTTGTTAATTGTTTTTAGAATTAAAGTGATGGTTTAAGAAAAATAGATGTTCTTTTATTATGGTGAGAAAAATTAAATTTTTAATTAAATAAAATTAAAAAATATTAATTTTATTATTATTATTGATGATGATGATTAATATTCACTAAGATCTAATTGGTCTATCAGACTTTAAAAGGATAAGTGATTACTTGTGATTCTTTAGAATTTTGTTTCTATACTCAAAAAGCATTAAGAGAAGCTTTCCAATATCACCATACTTTATTACATATTTATTTTAATATTAAATTTATTAAATATTAAGAAGAATAAAATAAAAACAAACATTAAAAAATCAAAACTAAAATACATATATGTTAATTTTTTTTATTGTTATTATTATTATTATGATTGTTTTTATTTTATGTATCTTAAGTTTTTTACAATTTAATATATTAACATTAAATGTATACTAAATTAGACATTTCATTGTTGGAGATCACTAAATATACATTATTATTTAAAAAAAAAAAAAACTTCAACTTTATTTATTGAGAAGTTTTACATCTTAATTTTTTTTATCCCTTTAATATTTAATAAATATAAAATTAACATAAATCTATACTAGTACTTACACCATTAGAAATGCCACAAAAATAAAACAAAACCTAATAGAAAAAGCCTTAACCACTTGTATAATCTTAATCTTCATAAATAAAATATAATCAATTGGCCATGAAATCAATGATAAACCCAATCGTTTTTCCAAGTGTTTGATATTATGAATATTCTTTGTTTTCTTTCCTATTATAGAAAGAAAGAAAGACAGTATTTTTAACGTCTACGAGGCTAAAAATAGCTTATGGGACAAGTTGCTTTTCCATTTGGCTTTTGTATTTGGCCTTTTTCCTGTGAAGTTTTACAATAATCGCTCCCAGCTTCTCGACAAACTCTTTGCTGAATAGATTATCCCAAGAACTAGCTACCAGAATACCTGCATAATTTTCCCTGATGTCTTTGAGAACCTCACATTTTAAAATGAAATGTTTTTATGTTTCCACTTTTTCGAAAGAACACAAAATATCCTTTGTTTTTATGAGTATCCTTTGTTTTCTTGATTGATACGTCATGAAACACTACAAGGGATTCACTAGTGCTTAAGTTTAAAAAGGTATTTATTGTTTCAAATTTGCTTGTAACTCGTGTTTGTCTTCATACTCTTTTAAATAAATGAACTTAAGGAGGTATTTATTCTTTCAAATTTGCTTGTAACTCGTGTTTGTCTTCATGCTCTTTTAAATAAATGTCATTTGGATGAGTTATAAGGTCACAAGAGTGGAACACTATTACAAGACACTTCATTGGTGAACTAATCCCTTGTTTATTTGAGTTGGTCCTTAAATTACCAATATGCAATGGAACAAAATAAGAAGTTTCTTGGATATGGTAAAAGGGCTCACCTTATGGTGAGTGGGTTAAAACATTGATTTTTCGAGTTAACAGTTGTAAGGTTTAAATTTTATAGATTTTTTTTTAGAGTGGATTATTGTATATGTTAATGCAAAATTAAGACTCTAAGCTTTCCATATATCATATAAAAGCAATTATCAATATTCCACGAGGTTCTCCACTAGGTAAAAATTTATGGTAGGGCTTATCATATCATATTAATACAAATTTAAAATTTTAAGCTTCCCATATATCAAACAAAAGAAATTATCAACATTCAACGAGGTTCTCACTAGTCAAGAATTCATGGTAGAGCCTTTTTCTTTAGTCATTGATTACTACCCTTGCCTTGTTAAGGTAGCCAACACTTTGGTGGTTAAAATCCTCTCGGAACCCTAAGAGGCTAGTAAGCCTTTCTTGTGATAGAGAGACCTCTCCTCACAAAATGGATTATCCTTTAATTATTAGTATATATAGTGTACTTCGCTTATTGAATGTGATGCCAATCTGTTGACCAAAAATCCCTAGTTCTTAGTCGGCAGATTTTTAGAAAGGGAATAATCACAATCAATGATTTGTTCAACAACCGCAAGAGGGGTTGGATCTCATAGCTAGCATAAGTTGTACAAACTAATAAGATCATCCTAGATAGAGTTCAACATATGCTTCCAAATGACCTAGTTCTCAAGATTGGTATTCAATCTTCCCACACTTGGTGGCGAAACTAAACATGGTGTAGATCCACAACCTTGAACAAAAACAAGCTTGTCGATAATGACAATTGGCTTTGCTCCATACAGATTCTTGTTGGGTATCTAGATAAAAAAAATGATGCCTCAAACTCAAGTAGAAGTCTTGGCTCTTCTTGCTACAAAGCCTATGGAACCATAATCAGAGCCCACATGATTAACTTACCCAAGACTTAAAAATCGAGATTGTCCTCACTATAAGAACACTAAAACCTTGAAATGCATTTTTTTGTTTTGTTCCTTAACCAAGTCTACATAATCTTGGGTATCACAGGCATTGTGTTACTAATACCTTTGGAGCTTTATAACTTGAAAGGAAACACTATGAGGAGATAGTCTTCCTTTATAACTTGGAAGGCAACACTATACGGAGATAGTCTTCCTTTATAACTTGGAAGGAAACACTATATGGAGATAGTCTTCCTTGGGCTCTAAATTTTTAGAATGTTTGGATGCTTAGTGGGTTTGAAATTCTATTATTTTTTTAAGAAGAAACGCAATGAAGTTCTCCTCAATAAAAAAAATAACCTTTTTGATTTTTTACATGGTATGGAAGCTTTTTTATTTGTGCAAACTTGCTTTTACATATTACAATGCAAGTGTAAAAAATTCAAATGGGGATGGCCCAACGACAATAAGGACTAGAGTTCTAGGGTACGCCCCCTTTGCAACATCAATAATAAGCCACTTGACATTTCACTTGCCCATTGAATAAGTTTGCAGTGTGGCGATGATCAAGTTAGCCATAAGGCCAACCAATAAGTTTATGAAACAAGGGAATGTAGGGACAACAAGCTCCCTCCTACGTTGTAAAATGACAAGTCTCTTATACTAGAGTTTAACATTTTTAACCAATCAAACCAAGGGACAATGTTAAATAAATAAATATTATGTTTATTTTTAAATTTAATATTTCATATTTTCTTTTATGACTTTCTAATATTAATAGTTGGAATGACGGTGTTTCAGCATACATATTTTAGGTGTTGTCTAGTTTTTAAGGACACTCAATAGATTTATGTATAAATACTATTTGAGCATTGTAAATTTATGATTTTACCAACAACAATGACTTTACTATAAGAATAGTAGTAACCCAAAAAGTCAAAACCATAAAACTTTTAATACACTAAAAATACTAACATCATGTAGAAACTTGGCAGTGAAAATTTTATATGGCAAAAATAGATTCATGTTTAATACACTCAAAATACTAAACACCATGCATAAAGATATGCAGAAAGATGTTAGGTGAAAATTTCATATTACATGGATTTGCGTGTTGAAACTTGTAAATGTGATTATACTAGCCTACTCAATTGTGACATCAAAGTTCATAAAAATAATTTATATGGTTGATAGCGTCAATATTCTATCAGCAAAAGGCGTATATAGGGGTCAATATTTTTTAGAGATCTAAAATTCTTATTGCTCAATTAAGGACTAATTCTCATCAACTCCGTTGTGAAAGAGGGCGTTGGAAAAGACCAAAAGAAATATGGGAGGAAAAAGTATGTATTTTGTGCTCTTCCGGAAAAGTGGAAACAGAAAAACATTTCATTTTAGAATGTGAGGCCTTCAAAGACAGCAGGAAAAATTATGCAGGTATTTGGCAGCTAGTTCTTGGGATAATCTATTCAGCAAAGAGTTTGTCAAGAAGCTGAGAGCGGTTATTGTAAAACTTCACAGGAAAATCGCTGAATACAAAAGCCAGATAGAAAAGCAATCTGTCCCATAAACTATTTTTAGCCTCATAGACATTAAAAATACTTTTTTTCTTTCCATATACTGTGCACAGAACTGACAATAGAATTACGTGCAAAGAACAAACACTAAGACATAAAAATATTAAAATAATAGAAGGCACATTGAGCTGCGGGCACATTAACCCCTTAATCGTCAAAGTACGTTAGCGTCAAGCCTGAATTCTCGAATTCCCGTCAAATAGTTGGAATTCAAGAATGTAGCGTGCTGGTATTTATGCATGGCAAGGGAAGTTAGACCAAACCAAACTAAGCTGAAGGCAGTGAAGGCGTAAGCATGGAGAGAATCGGGTCATTGATCAGTTCTGTTTTCGGTTACGGGGAAGCTGGGAAACCTGCTGCCAAAGTCAAAGCAATTTACATATATCCTATCAAGGCTTGCCGAGGCATTTCTGTACCTCAGGTCTGCGTTAGCCCCACTGGTAATCTTCCCAGCCTTAAATTTTCATCGTTCATAAGAATTTTTGAAATAGTCGTCTGTATTGTCAAATATCTGATGCATACAGATAGTTACCAATCCTTCATGGCTTGAACCTTGCTTTAGCTGCGAATACCTTATAGTTTAGACACAGCGCCTGCATGAATTGAATGGCTTGGTGGAGAAAAAGAGTCATTTTATTTACTAAAGATGAACGAACATGCTGGTCAATTTTAGACATTTCTTGAAAGCTCTCTCTGTTTCAAGAATGAAATGATATAAAGAAAAATATTATTCCATTCAGATGTGCTCTCTCTGTTTCAAGAATGAAATGATATAAAGAAAAATACTATTCCATTCTGATGTAAGTAGTGAAGTCCCAGAGAGAACCAATATTTGATATTATTATTTTACTGTGTGCCAATTTATTGTAGAATTAGTTCCATTTTAACAGAAATAACTATTTTATCTATTACAGAATTTACAGGTACAAGAAGCATTTGACCGGACCTCTTACTTTACTGATTTACATTTTTTTTATGTTTTTATTTTTAGTGTTTTTATTTTTTTTTCCTCAGAAACCACCCTGTTTTTGGCTGGGGCAGGATTGAAACTAGACAAGTAGCTTTGTGTGTACAGAAATGCATTGAGAATCGAACTTGGACTATTGTCTTTTCATAAATTTATCTTTCTTCTTATTCATTTTACTGGAAGAAGGTTCCTCTTGAGATTGTGTAGGCACTGTTTAAGGCAGAATTAATTCTGCATTCACTGAATACCCATCCACCCCATATACTTTTGATAGATACACAGTGAAATATACTAAAACTACATTTAAAAAAAATGTATTTCTTAACTGGAAATCAAAGCTGGGATAATTGTGGTTAATTCCCACCAATATACTGCTAAACCACAGCCCAACCAATGGCAGGCCTTAAAAAGAACACAGGATGGGATTAAGTCCGTGATATGTACATGCCCGTTATGCCCTCCCTGCTACAGCTACCTCTTCTACCTCCAAGTGCCAGAATAGCCAAGAGTGGAACCTAATCAAAATATGGGGTGAAGCCTTAGTCCCAAGGCCATTTGGCAAATAACCTAACCTCTTTTATACTACTATTAATGTATTAAACATTATGAAGAAGAGCATTTTAAGAAAAAACTAAGGCTAGCACTAGCATGGAGGAGAATGAATGCCTTTGTAACTAACTGCTCCAACTACCATGATAAATTCCTAAATGCATAGTATCACGTGAGTAACAGAATCTGATATAACTCAGCACACGAGGATTTACCCGGGGTTCAAAGAGCTCAACGTTGTTAAGTCAGCTAGCTATTTGAGCCCTTTCAAGCACATGTTGTCCACCCCTACTGTTAAAGTTAATATTTGTAGCTCTAATAGCATTCAAATTAATTGTTCCATAGTATTATTCATTCATTCATTGAAAAGTTGAGTAGGTTTTTTTTAAGGATTCAAATATCATATTTAATATTTTATGTAACTATTTTTATTTGAAAAATCATACATATCTGTAGGGGAATATTCAATAAAAAATATATAATTTTTTATTAAAATTTGTAAATTTTTGACAAATATTATTAATTTAATTATATTTATGTAAAAAATAGGTAAATTTTTAATGGAATTGATTAATATTTTTCATAAAATAACTAAAAATAGCCAATTGGCAAAATTTTGCTCCTAAAAAATATCTTACTAATTTTTCAAAATATACAGTTATGTGGTAATATTGGAAGATTGTTATGTATCATTCAATAATTTTATTAAATTTGTTCACCACATGTGTTTTACTCTATATTTCCTTCCACCCCACGAGGAGGCGAAGCCATTGGAAGGGCTATATGAGTGCGCTATGCAGCACCATAATGACAGACAAACAATGAGCGCTTTTGATGTGCATGTCGATGAGCTATGAGAGTCCAGAGTCCAAATATCAAAATTGCTGATTTACAAAAATGACCAAGTGCATCTTAGATATACTGCAAAATGTGAAATATGCTAACAAAAAATACATAGCTTGCAGTTGGTCCCTGTCCCTTCTTTGATTGTTCACAGTCTTTCTCAGAGCTCTCTGTATAGATGAAAACTATTGTGCTCGCTGTCACATCTTGACCTTCTTCACTATTGATGGGGGATAAGTATGAGCTTCCACATGAATTTGGGGCTGGTGGGATGCTAAGCTCCCTGTCCTCTTTTATCCTTTCAAGGTGGACTTGTATTAACTTAATTTTTTCCCCCAAGATCTGCATATCTTTGCTATGTTCTTCTGGCGCTCTTCTAGTTTATCAACTCTCGACCGAGTCTTGCTTCCAGACTCATAGCTCTTCCAATTTTTCTGCAAAATATTGTGTTCCCATATCACTATTTACCAATGATGTGCATGCTTCTCATTGCTCTGTCTGCAGGTCTGCCACCCTTCGCTCCAGCCTTTCTACATCTTCTGCCAGCATGGATTCAGAGGTTCTGGAGCCCCTAGGTGCCATTGTTTGCTGGTGCAATGACCATTGCCTAATCCTATATGCTCTTCCTTCTTTTTTGACTGCTCTGCCATGATCATCAGCTTCTGCCTTATCTGCACTACCCATTCTTTGAGTTTCCTAGACTTAAGGAGAAATCCGCATGTTGAGGCCATCGTTGGCCACTAACTTCAAGTATCCCTCTTCTAATTCAAATTCTCTGTTAGCGAGGAAGTCTGCACTTGTATTAAGCTATTAAGGGGCCTATAATATGCCACATGATAGGAGGATTTAGAAATTAAAGTGATATTTGATGTGATACTCAGTAGTAATACATTTCGAAGGGATGGCCTTGTTCTTCATAATATCTGTCATCATTTTTTATTATCCAATGCAGTTAATGCTTTTAATTCCAAAGTCTTTAGCTATATACATACGTTGATGGAGTTGATGCAGTGCTGATTCTTCACAAAATTATCTGTGCATTTACCCAAGCCTTTGGCAAAACTTGATCTTATGGCTCCTCCCCGGTTAATGACGAGAGCCCCTGCCCTGACTCTGCCCAGATTTTCAAATTAGTACCATGTGTGGATAAGAGAGAGAAAATGCACCTTCCATGTGTTATAGCAACTCACACTGTGCCTCCAAGAAGTGGGACGTTGAGTGGTCAACCGTGGCGATAATTTTCCTGTGGCAGATTTCAGCAACATCATAAGTAGGTCAATTTTAACCCGATTTTCTATTATAACACCATTTTGGAAATCCCACAGCCATTCTGCATCTAATGGCATTGATCTAGCAGAATTCTGGGTACTCTGTCAAAAGATAACTGCCCCTGAAGCTGGCCGTGCTCAACATGTGCTAAAATCACCTCAAACCACACACACTCGTGAGAATATTCCTCCAAGAAGACAAGTGCACCCTCATGAGGTGGTCCCTGTCACACATGATGGTAATGTGGAGTCCTCGTCATCTTCCAATACACTCTCATGGATCCTAATGTAGCGACATGTATCCCAATGTAGATAGATATCACTATATATAGGTACACACATACCAAGGTAGAAACATGGATCCCAATGTAGTGTCACAAATCTCGAGGCATGATACATGGATCCCAAGGCATAGATGCTACCCCTGATGCATGTACACAGATCCCAATGTAGGGCGCCCACTTATAGTGGTGGGTTTAACCTCCTTACAAGTCATTAGGTGATGCACACCAAGTGATCTCTTCTAGCAACATTATAACATAAGTTAATTTTAGAATTTGCCTAAGTTTTACCATGGGGGGACAACTTTAACCCTTATTACATGTGACAAATCCTAAGACTTCCTAGTTCACTAAGTTAGAGATAGGTAATGTGATGAATAACTTATGGAAGAGGAAGAGAAAACTTCATGTATTAATCCTCAAAGTCATGTGTGATGATATGAAGGTCTTTTTGTCTTGTCCAACTAGCTTTTGAGAGCTAGGAATCTTCAATAATTTCACATGTAAACCTTTAAAAGGGAGCTTTTGCTTAGAGTTACCACCTCGACACTTTGTTTTACTATCCCTTTGGCATTTTCCTTTGATGTCTTAGTCCTTTCTTTAGATATGCATTATTAAGCATAGGACTTAGGGGTAAGGGCCTTTTATTGAGGTGGCGTAGCTTTAGATTTATTATTTTTTAAATTTAACTTTCATGTTTTTCATCTCTAGCCCTTTTTGGCTTTTATTTGACTTAGACATTTACATGGGTCTTCATTTGCTTCACCGGACTTTGTTGAATGATGTATGATGAGTCAAACAGGAACAAGAATAACTTTTTTTGAACGAAATGGAAGTGAATGGGAAAGATGTAAGGTGCTAAGTATGGTTAGGGATATGAGATACGCTACATCAACCAGATATCTAGTAGTACAACTTGACCCAAGATTTGACGACATCTCTAAAGGATAATTATGTCCCCCATGGTATGACAAGGCAAATAATAAAATTTTTAGTGTTATGAAGTGTTATTTGATGACACTTTAGTGGTTACCACGTTCACGACTAGCTTAGAAGTTATTGTTATCCCCTAACCTAGGGATAACTAAGAAGATTATGTCTCGAGGCCCACAGGTCCTCGACATGGAGTACCGAGAGCCAGATCGACTTGAGCATGGCCTTGGAGGGCCCATCCTTTCATTCTTCAGCGCCTCCACTTTGTTAGCAGCAGCAACATCCATCACCTCGGCCTGGTCCTGCAGCAGACATGGATCTTGCTCCATGAGGTAATGAGTCCAGGTATCATGGGATGTGTCATTTTGATCCTCAAAACCTTTGAATATGTGCATTTAATTATTTTTGTTTCTAATGAGTGCTTGGATCTTATGATTTTCCACTTGACCACACCTGGGGGGAATGACAGGATGCCCTAGTAAGCTGGTACCCATAGGGTTTGAGTTGCCACTGGGGGGGTTCATGAAAGGCCATCGTCCGCTCCCACCATACTTACCACTTCTCATCTTTTTCCCACTCATCCATCCCATTACATTGGTCCGGGCATTGGGTTGGCCAAATATCTAAGGGTTGTACCTTACCTTGTGGGAAGAAGGGGCTAAAGGTCCAGAGGGTAAAAGTAGATGGCAAAATATGAAAGCCAGAAGAATGAAACCTTGAGATGCTTCGCCCAGGGATCCCTGAGAAGGCAATAAAAAGCTTCTCAGCAAGAAACAGAGGGACCCATGAAAATAATAAAACAAGACCTAGTTAGAGGATAGGGGGTCTCATCACGAGCCATCCTATTAGGTCCATGGGCATGTAGCGGTATGACACTACCAACAGCTGGTCACTACGCCAGGGTAGTGGCTCTTGGTGGCATAGCCAAGAGAAAGGGGGTCTCATAACGAGCCAGCCTTCTCATTTCCATGAAATGCTTGTGGGTAACATTGCCACCACTGGTCACCACGCCAGGGCAATGTCCCCTAACTAGCCTCTTGAAAGAAAAAGAAATAAGAATAAAAGATAAAATGCATGAATGGGCTTGGAAACATTTGCATCCATGACAGGTGCAACTCACCCTCTTCAGAGGCACCCACAGGTAAGCCATACATTTCCCTGCTATCACTGCACCCCTTGCCCAGACATCCCTTACCACCTCATCCACTCACATGGCCTAGGTTTGAGTTCTCTCGGAAACATCCCACATCCAATGAGCATTAGCCCAATAGGACGTCCCAACGTTTCCTCCAAACTTGGCTTGTAGATTGGTATAATGTCTTTGAGCACTTGTCTGTGCAAAAGGGGTTTTATGCACATGTTTAATAACTTGATGATTAGATGTGATTGACATTACTATGATCCCTGTGACTTATGAGCCCATGGAGGGCGTATCTGTTGATGTTGCAGGGTCACACCCGATGGACAGGTACACATGGGGAGATGATTAGTTCGGACCTCCATGGGGCTAAATCCCACCAGATGGATGTTGAGACCCCAGCAGGGGGCAGAGACAGATTGGAGGATTGCACGAAAGAGAGAGGAGGACGTTTCACCAGGGGCAGCCTGGCAGGCCTAGACCCAGGGGGGTTGTTCCCTCTCCACCATGATGTAGGCCTTGGAAGGCCCATGACGTCACCTAGGTCACCCATGACATCATCCAGTGCTTTGGGAGGTTTTGGAGGCAGTTGTGTGCCAAGTGGCATGTGTGGCAGGCTCTTGAGGCCCAAGAAGGCCTAATGTTTTGCTCCAGGAGGCCAACGTTGCCCAAAAAGGGTCTAACGTCACCATAAAGGGGCATGACGTCACCTTAGCATCTTGATTTAGGGTTTATTTGTGACATTTAATGTAAAAACTGGATATTATTTGTAACTGGCCATGTCGGCCTTTTTGACCTAATTTTGGTCTTTGGTATTGTATAAATAAGGGGAAATTGCCTCTTATTTTTCATCATCTTTGACTCACACTTGCGAGGTCTGAAATTTGCGCCCTAATTAGGGTTTTATGACTGAAATTTAGTGCGCACTTGTTGAAGGAAGGCTATTTTTGGTGTTTATGGCATTTTCTCGATGGAAAGTTTACAACTAGGTGATGTGCTAGATTATTCTTGGTGAATGTAAGTAAAATTCTGCAATTCTTCTTTCTTTTGAATGGTTATAGTATCTTTACTTTGTATTTTGCTAAAGATTATGAAATTGCTCGCCTAAACCCTAGGAGATCAAGCACATGTTATTGTCCTTGTTTCAATTTTCTATCTACCTACTAGATTGTGCCAAGGAGCCGCTTTTTCTTGAAGCCATTGTTAGGGCCTTGCCATTGCAACACCCTAGCACTTGTTGCTTCATCTTATCCGTCACTCGCTTCATTCTTTGAGTTAAAGAGGGAGGAAAATCTACTAAGGCCTAGGGTTACCTACACCTTAGTAGTCACTTTCCCCTAGAGTTTGGTGGTTGAAGCGTTGGCTTACCAACACTTTATCCATCAAATCCTCTTGTCTTTGGCTCTCCCATTATCATTATGCTCCTTCAACATTTGCAGCCACTTTATTGACTCCATTTTCCCTAAGAAAGCACTAGTCTAAGACCTCCTTTGAGTATTTTGATCAAACAACCTTCAAAACCTATTCTCCAAACAATCTACTAACACTTTCTAACCCTAGAATAGCTTGATCTACTAACCTACTTGCTGCTGTTATTAAAGTAAGTTACAGCTATTTAATGCAGCATTAAAAGCTCATAAAGCAATTGCAAAGGCTGAATTATAGTTTGTCTTATATACT
This sequence comes from Picea mariana, assembly GCA_032191745.1. Lineage (NCBI taxonomy): Eukaryota > Viridiplantae > Streptophyta > Pinopsida > Pinales > Pinaceae > Picea > Picea mariana. Next base: position 185,579 of record JASDQU010102579.1, on the reverse strand, counting down.
TCTATCAAATGCTAATGATATGACTTTAATGGTTAATGGTTTTTAGTCATTTTGAAGCTAGTCTTAAGAAATTTCACGTGAAGTATTGCTCTATAAACATTGTTGTTATAAGATTTTTGTTTACTTCATTATATTCAACAAATTGCTTTGTTTAAGAAAGTCAATGGTTTTATGAAGTGCTAACCAGCAAGTGCTCTTGCAAATATATAGTTTTCCTGTTGCTTTGTTCTGGGCAGGTACACTTCTGGTATATTATATCTTAATTGGTTATTTAATCGGACTTTCTGATCGGTGGTGACTTGTGAGAGGGGACCTTTTACCTAGCTACTTTCCCTTTACCTTCTCAAAACCCCAGGTCACCGGGGACGTCTCTCCTGGGCCTACCACGATAAATAGAAAGAGACTTCCTATTAAGGTGACAATGATAGGATTAGTCTCCAGTTGCGCCAATTTGCTTCCCTTTACCATCTCTTATATCAAAGTACAAATTGTGCGATAACATTTTGGCGCCGTTGCCGGGGAACACTGAGTCAATATTCCTCAAATGACATTTTTTCGGTAAGCCTTTATCCAAAGAACTTTTCTTACAAGCTTACCTGGCGACTCCACTAAGGGTGATTCCCTTATTCCTTTGATAATTTCAAGAAAATTATCTGGCGACTCCACTGATGATGAAGCCAACCATGAATTCTCAATGGGACATGGGAAACTTCAAACCTTTAGACATGAGCAAAATCTCGGGATACCCTTGACAAATGCCCCCGAAGTATGAAAAATGGATCCCTAGATTCACTGGTAGTGATGGGGAAAGAGCTGACTATCATATGGTTGATTTTTGGTCCTTCTTTCAACTCCATCCTATCAGTGATGATGCTGAATATTTGTCAATGAAACTTTTCTCTGCTGCTCTTCATGGAAATGCTAGAAAATGGTATGATAATCTCCCTATTGCTAGTATCACATCTATGGACCAGTTAGAAGAAATCTTTCTCAAAAAATGGGGTATGAAATTGGAAGATATCCAAACGTTACTAAAAAGATTCGAATATGTAAAACAAACTGAGAATGAGACTGTCAGGGATTTCGAGTTTAGGTTTGAGGATTTGCTATATCAGATTCCTAGGAGCCATTGTCCTGAAGAGAAGTACCTCGTTTATCTCTATACCAATGCACTCTTGGTGCATTTGGGGCTTCTCCTAAGCTTTTTGTCTCGTTTCACCTTGGTGGCCATCCTAGGCATCTTATTAACGTGTTGTCAATCTTGGGGAAAAGGGGTACCATTGGTGGTGTTATCGTTCAAGTTTTAGGTTGGGAAATGTTATCGCACAGTTTGTAGGATGAGTTTAATGGCTTGGAGACAAGACTCAAACTGGCGTAATAGGAGCTTCCCCACCCATTGTCACCTCGATGGGGAGCTCTTTCTATTCAGGGTGGCTAATCCCTAGGGAGACGTCCCTGGTAATCTGGGGTTTTGAAAGGTCTTAAGGTCTAAAGGATCAAGACGAGGGTTTTCCTTTCACAGATTACTGCCAAGAAAGATAGTCAAGGATGAAGGTATTCCACTGAGAAAGGCACCTGTTTGCGAGACAAGGCAAATGAAACTAAAACGTGCTACAGTGGTTAGTACTTCAAATTGTTAATGACTATCTTCAACATATACATATGAGCAATGATAAATGTAATTATTGACGAAGTCAATGATTGCAAATAAAGACAATGGCATATAATATTACTTCTTCAATAATACAAAATGATAAAGGCATTCAATGTTCAATACCAATCCTTCACTTATCACAATGCATTAAATAAGCTCATATATAAATATTGTTGTTGCGTCACTATGCAGATTAAGGGTGACGTCAGCCTTAGTTCTAGGTTAGTTTTAAGAGGTAAAGATGTGGACGTTTTGCAAATTAAGTCAATGAAAGCAATCTATACCTCAAAGCCAAATCAAGGGGTGACAATACCGCAACGTTTTAAGCCAAACAAGAGTTTAAACAGGTATGACGTCACCTTAGGGTTAGGGTTAGGTTAGCTAGACAACAAAGTGAACGTTTTGCCTTTTCAGCCAATGAAATTATTCAACACTTATATGTCTATCAATGGATGAGTCAGCCGCAACTTTTAGACCAAACGAAAGTTCAAATAGAGCAAGACGTCATCAGCAAACTAGGGTTAGTAGAAACGCTAGGGTTAGTTAGGGTTTCAATTCAAGAAAGTTTGAAAGATTGTGCTGAACACAAAAGACTCAACGTTTTAGGTTTAGACTAGTGCCTTGGGTTAATGGAGTCAAGAAGAGAGGCTTGAAAGCTTGGAAAGCTTTAAACCTAAGGACGGGAGAGTTAGGTTTGATGGTGCTGCAATGGCAGGGCCACCAAATCAAAACCTTAAGGGGAGGAGGCTCATTCCGGTGTAGCTAAAGCTAGGCCTCATGCTCCTCCCTCTTTCCTTAAGACTCTTTGGCAAAAACGGCTAGCTATAAAACATAAATCTATGGCTGAAAAGTGTTGCTTGGGGACAAGGCTTTTCAAACCCTAAGAGTCAAACCCTAGGTGTAAAATAAATTAGGCCTAGGATGTCTTCTTTCTTCAATTTATGTTTCAAACTAACTCAAGAAAAAGATGAACTAGTGTAGCTATGGCTAGGCTAGGTTCTTCTTAATCAAATGGCTAAATAAGTCTTTATCATGGGGACATGAAGCAATGACCTACTTGTGTGCTTGCTCCCTAGGGTTTCAATGATTAAGCAAAATATTAACAATGTAACCACAAAAGTAAGATATTCTACCTACAACCATTCAATAAAGAAGTTTTGCATGCAAAATATACTTACAAATCAATGAAGAGCCAAATCAAACCCTAGTTGTAACACCTTCCAATGATAAAAACACCATATGCATGCCAAAGATAATCTTTCCAATAGTAGCACCTCACTCCAAGAGCCAAAAATAACCAAGACAAAAGACTAGAAAGTATCTCTCACAAGAGAGTGAGTTATGTTATTTCAAAATGAGGCTGAACGTCCTCAATATATATCATCCAAATGACCTTTAATTAACAAAATAGGTCATTAAAAACAACCGACAAGGCTGACTTAACATTATTACATTATTTGTCTCATTAAATGCTAAAATGTCAAACTATGAGCTAAAAAGGGAGACGTCAGGCCCCTCTGAGGGAGACGTTAGCCCCTTTTGGGCAAGATCAGCATCCAATAAGCCAAACGTTGGCCCTTCTAGGGCTCCTACAAGCTGCCACACGTGCCAAATGGTCCAAGCACACTGCCACATCCTCCAGAAAACGTCCAGCTTGCCCTGGGTGGCGTCCTGTCCATCAAAGCCATCATCTCATCTGCAAGGGGTGATCCCTCCTAGGTCAAATCTCTGCCAAAGTGTCCTGGTAAGGGCGTCCTTCTGTCTTCTTCATGCAAGGGCTCGTCATGACGTTGTCCTGCCTCTGCCATCCCAGCAACCACCTGATGGGCTCTTCAGCCCCATGGAGGTCCGAGCTAATCATCTCCCCATGTGTACTGGTCCTCTGGTACCTGTCCGCCGGGTATGGTCCTGCACATCAAAGACTACGCCCTCCATGGGCTCATCAGTCCAAGAGATCATAGCAATGTAAATCATATCTCATCATTAAAGTTATCAAATATATGCATGAAATCCCTAACATATCATCTAAGAGCTCAAAGANGGTTCTTCTTAATCAAATGACTAATCAAGCTTTTATCATGGGGACATGAAGCAAGGACCTACTTGTGTGCTTGCTCCCTAGGGTTTCAATGATTAAGCATAAAAAATAACAATGTAACCATGCATGTAAGAATTTTAAACTACAACCATTCAATCAAGAAGTTTTGTATGAGAAAAACACTTACAAATCCAAGATGAGCTTATCAAGCCCTAGTTGTAACACCTTCCAATGATAAAAACACCATATGCATGCCAAAGATAAATTTTCCAAGTGTAGTGCCTCAACTCCAAGATCCAAAATCAAGACAAAAGACTAAAAAGTATCACTCTCCAAGAGAGCAAGTTATGTTATCTCCAAAATGAGGCTCAACATCCTCAATATATATCATCCAAATGACCTTAATTTACAAAATAGGTCATTAAAAACAACCGACAAGGATGACTTAACATTATTACATGATTTGTCACATTAAATGTTAAAATGTCAAATTATGAGCTAAAAAGGGAGACGTCAGGCCCCTCTGAGGGAGACGTTGGCCCTTTTTGGGCAAGATCAACATCCAAGGAGCAAAACGTTGGCCCCTCTGGGGCTCCTGCAACCTACTACACGTGCCAGACAAGCCCAACACACTGCCATCTGCTCCAGAAAACGTCCAGCCTGTCCTGGGTGGCGTCCTGTCCATCAAAGACATCATCTCATCTGCAAGGGGTGATCCCCCCTAGGTCAATCTCTGCCAAGGTGCCCTGGTGAGGGCGTCCTTCTGTCTTCTTCATGCAAGGGCTCATCATGACGTTGTCCTGCCTCTGCCATCCCAACAACCATATGATGGGCTTTTCAGCCCCATGGAGGTCCGAGCTAATCATCTCCCCATGCGTACCGGTCCTCTGGTACCTGTTCGCCGGGCATGGTCCTGCACATCAAAAACTACGCTCTCCATGGGCTCATTATTCCTAGAGATCATAGCAATGTAAATCATATTTCATCATTTAAAGTTATCAAATATATGCATGAAATCCCTAACATATCATTTAAGAGCTCAAAGATATTACACAGATCTACCATACAAAGCTAAGGAAACCAACAGAACAACCTATTGGGCTAATACCCACAAGAGATGGAAAGTTTCCTCAGAAGATCATTCAAGCCATGTTTTA
>JASDQU010102579.1:160237-179282 GCA_032191745.1 Picea mariana | reverse complement strand
GCTCTTTCTAGCGAGTTTCTTTTAGCAGTTCAGAGAGTAGCTTGGCATTATTTAAACCCCCTCTTCAGCCCTGCATTTCCTATGTTGGTTCCTCTAAGTCTACCTTCCCGGGTTGACAATTAAATGTTGATTTACATGGTATATTTGCAGCTCGACAACTTCCTTGATGAGAATTTTCCCTCAGATGAAGCTATCATCGAGGCCATGAGTGGTTCTCACAAACCTTTGGATGGCATGCATCATTGCTCTTATTTTCTCCCAGATCTTGCTAGAATCAAACAAGATGACTTTAGATATACTCTGAGCGAGATAGTCGGTCACGTCGTAGTTCCTCTTGATACGCATGACATTTATGCCGAAGGAAATATGGCGAGTATCTCCCCTAACCTCATGATTGATATCTCTCGTACCCCTGGAAAGATTGAAAATGTGCACATCGGTGTAGATTGTTCGCCAGAAGAAATCCTAATCTACACCAAAATCTTCAAGGAATTTTGAGATGTATTTTGTTGGTTGTATGAAGAGATGCCAGGAATCGACCCTTAAATTGTCTAACATGAGATTAAAACTTACCTAAATGCTAAGCCTATTAAACAACGTCTTAGAGCTATCAATCCCTGGAAGGCCTCTACTATTAAGGAAGACATAGAGAAACTACTTAATGGTGGCTTCATCTACCCAGTTCCCTTGATTGAATGGGTATCCAATCCCATTCCTATAAATAAGAAGCAAGAAACCATCCATGTATGCATGGATTTTCATGACCTGAACAAATCCTATCCCAAGGACAACTTCCCGACACCATTCATTGATCAAATCCTTGACGAGTGTGTGGGAAGAAAAGTTTTTTATTTCATGGATAGATTTTCAGGGTATAACCAAATTCAAATTAAACCTGAGGATCAACATAAGACGACATTTATTTTTCCTTGGGGTACTTTCGCATATTGGAAGATGAATTTCAGCCTTAAAAATGCCGGAGAAACCTTCCAACATTCTATGACCTTCGCATTCCATGATCTTAAGCATATAGTCGAACCTTATCTTAACGATATTTTTTCTCACTCTCGTAAGAGAATGGATCACCCTAAGAACCTTCGACTAGTTTTTGAAAGATGTTGTCATTATTGCATCCGATTGAACCCTCATAAATGCATATTTTGCATTAGGTATTAACATATTCTAGGATTTTTAGTCTCTGAGACTGGGATCATGGTAGATCCGTTAAAGGTTGAGGAAATAATTTCTATTGCCTCCATCATGCACTATCCGACAACTTCAAGGTTTATAGGGGAAATCTAACTTTTTACATAGGTTTATAGTGAACTATGCTAATATTACTAAGGGTTTCATGCATCTCTTGAAGAAGGACACCCCTTTTATCTGGGATGAGCGAGCGTAGGAATCCTTCGATGCTTTGAAGAAATCCTTGGTATCGATGCCTCTGCTGAATTCTCCTGAATACAATAGAGGTTAATTTCTTTATGTCGCCACGTCCAAAGAGACGATTGGTATGGTCTTGGTTCAAGAGGATTATGAGCTCCACGAGCACGTCATTTACTATCTTAGTCAAAACTTAGTCGACTTTGAGCTCAAATATTCTCACGTTGAAAATCTAGCTTTGGCTGCCATTCACGCAATCCAACGATTATGCCATTATATATTTCTTTGCAAAACTACTATGGCTTTTGATGTCAATCCATTTCAATACGTCCTTACCATGCATATCATAGGGGGGAAATAAAATAAATGGGAAGAGTTACCTTATCATCGGTGAAACTTTGTATCATCAAGGAATAAACAATATCTTGCATCATTGTTTAACGCACGAAGAAGCTGAGTCAGTTCTAAACGATTGCCATAGTGGGGCTTGTGGTGGTCATCTATCTGGGCTTGCGACAACCCAAAACATTTTGTGAGCCAGTTATTTTTGGGCATATATCTTTAAATATTGCATTGAAAAGGTTAATAAGTGTCACCCCTGTGAGGTGTTCACTCAGAAAATGCACTCGCATCCAACCCCTATCCATCCAGTCATTACCGTCGATCCCTTCACCAAGTGGGGGGTGGACTTTGTGGATTGCAACCCAACTTCATCTAGGGGGCATCAACACATTATCTTGGCCGTAGAATAATTTAATAAGTGGGTCGAGGCCATTCCTAAAGTTAAATCTGATGGGAAGACTTCCTCATTCTTCAGATTCAATCAAATTATCGCTAGATTTAGAATCCCAGGTGAGATTGTCACTAATCATGGCAGTCACTTTAAGAATGAAATGATGGAAGAGATAGTAGCTAAACTGGGGTTTAATCATGGTCATTCTTCCCCTTAATACCCCCAAAAAAATGGATAGGTAGAGGCTGTAAAAAATTCTCTCAAGACCATTTTTCAAAAAATTGTCAGCCAGAGAAAATCTGACTGGCATATCATGCTATATACCGCACTTTGGGCATATTAAACCTCGGTTAATATTGCCACCAATTTTTCTCCTTTATAGTTAGTACACGGTGTGGATTCGATATTACCTATTGAATGTGAAATATCTTCTCTTAGATTGGCAGTTGCGCTCCTACCTGACACTTCTGATCTCGAGCGACGCCTCGTGCACCTAGAGAGCCTCGACAAGCATCGTCAAGACACCTCTACGACTATCGAAGCGAATAAAAGACATGTCAAGTTTCAATACGATAATTCTGTATGTCCTTGGTTGTACTTTGAGGGTGACTTGGTCCTTTTATATGATCAAGCCAAAGAACCACTAGGGGAAAGCAAGTTCAAACCCATGTGGCATGATCCCTATATCATGCGATGTGTCTTGGAAAAAGGAGCCTATGAATTAGAAGATTATGAAGGGAACATGTTGGCTGAGCCTAGGAATGGGCTCTACTTGAAAATATGTTACACTTGAGCCCCAAGCTTGGGCATAACTCTTTGTATAGTAATGTAATTTACTGTATATATCTTTTCCCTTTATTTTTGTCTTCAACTTGCTTATCGAGTTTTCCCTTGGTTGGCAGAGGTCAATGGAGTCTTCGGTCTACTTAGGATTTGCATACAGAGCCATTCATCATACACGAAACTTGGCTTCCGCCGCTTGGGTTAATTACTCACTCGAGGGTCTATTGGTGTCTTCAGGTGGCGTATGCCTAAGACAATCCATGAATAATGTGGCCGAATATAGCGTCGTTATAGAACTTTTATGCGATGCCATTTCACATGATATTCGCTCTTTGGAGGTTTGCCTGGATTCCTAGTTAGTGGTATGTCAGTTGAACGATAGTTACCATGTGCGTGACCCTGCGTTACTTCAACAATTCCTACGTGTACGCCTTTTACAATGACAATTTCATTTTATTACTTATAATCACATACCTAGGAGTTCTAATTATGTATCCAATGGATATGCTAATTTCATTTTAGATTGGCATTTTTCACATAACTAAAGCAAAGAAAACATTCTCATCAATGTACACATTGTAACATAAGTAAAGTCGAAGAACCATGTTTTTATATTTCAAAAAAATATGATGTTTATAGTACAAAAATGGGGCTAACACCCTCAATACACATATACAACCAATAATACAAAAGCCATGACATCTACGCTTGTGGTGCTGGATGCGTGTCATGATAAAAAACTACGTCATTTGCAAGACACCAAAAGAGCCACACCCAAGCTTTGGGCATGCCTACCACCTGCCGCTGCATACCCTCCAGCAGATCCTCCACCTGAACCATCGAAATACTTTGTGTCAAACGAGACAAGTTTCCCTGCACATTTTGAAGGACTCTCTGTGCTTCTCCTCCCACCACCTCATCTCTCCGGTGCCTCCGACGATGTCGTGGAAGCCCGTCTGGCTGTCGTGGACCTACGTTTGCATCACATTCATGTCTAATTAGTACTTAAACATCATCCAAAAATATTTTTGTTTTCCTATGCAAAAATACAAACAAATGAAATATTTAAAAAAACTTTGACACACCTATGTCCCCATAGGCAGTCCCTGGTGGTAATGGCATGTCAGGGTCCCCTCTAAAGTCGATCCTTGCATAGGGGTATTCATCTAGAGCAATGACCTGTCGTCTCCACCAGTAAAATAAATCATCATTTTTGGGTGTGGGCACCCTACCTCCCCTTGTCGTCTCATAAACTCGGTCCATCGTGCCATAGTTGGACCATGAAATTCTCACAGAATGATCTCCACTCTAGGTCTCAAACCTGGAACCCACTCAAATAAAAAGATACACAATATGGAAGCAAACCCAAAGTTCCTCTTACCACCATGGTTTCATTATGTCAATTGGATCTTCATGTTATCTAGTATGAGGTGCACCAGTTGTACATTGTGGGTCTCAAGCCCTCTACCGAGTATAACATAAGTGGCCTCGATTCTTGGTGCAATGAAGTCGATCCTGTGATCCATGTCAAAGCGAGGACAACAATCTTGAGGCTTAGATTGTTTATCTCTCAGATGGGGAGTTGACTCCCGACCTTCTTGGTCCTTACAATGCAGTGAGTGTCTATGAATTCTTCTATATTCATACCTCTCCCAGCTCCTCGGGCTTTAAGGTTGACCATCTCACCCTAACGTGACAACCCTATCAAGATATAAATATCCTTGACTTCAATCCTTCCCATCAAGGTTGAAGCTCTCACTGTCTGAATCCCAACAATCCACGAGTAACTGTAGCAACCTCACTTGGGCCCTCCTCCCTTTGAGAGAACAAACATTATACAACCCACATATTTTCAAGGCCATTTGGGCCCCCGCATCTCTTTCCACAACAACATCTACCTCCTCATGTTCCCTTTCCCTCCACTCTAGCACCATCCTGCAAGAGAAACATCATTTTTTTGAGTTAGCAATAATCAAAAACATTGTTTACGGACATATACGCAAGTTGCATCATTCGCAGTCGTGTATAAGGATGAGTATACATTGGCTATATTTTAGACCATCGTGTATAATCATGCGTATACGCGACCCAATGAATGGTATCCTGCATACACCTAAACTTCTAATTTGCACCCTAAATAACTTAAAAATTGAGACCTAAATACAAAATGTAATCCACTAAAAATAAAGAGGAGGGGAAGAGGAATTACCTGGTCTATATGGTCATTGATTCCGTCACTCGTAGCTCCTGTAATCACCAGTTGAAGAACAGAGGTAATTTGGTCCAAAATCTACTATTTGGGTAAAAAAGTAAAATGGTATAGTAAATTTGGTTTTTGTTACTATTTATAGCAAATTTTTACCCACTTTGCATAGTTTCAGATAATATTTTCGCCTAATGGAATAATACAGCAGTGGATTGAGTTGGTTTTCGTAGTTTTTTCCAGGGATTCTTGTAGTTTTCAGCATTATGTCAACCATCTGTAACTTCAAACATGTATTTTTCGCTACCCAACATATAGGATAGGTACCCATTTTTTAGCAACAAAAAAATTTCTATCTCCTACTAGACATATCGTTATCAAATGGTAGAGACTTACCAAACATGGGTACCCTAGTGAAATCCTCTCCTTCATTTGGTGCCCATGCATAGATTTTTTCCGTAGGACCGTGAGTCCCTTATAGCTAATACATGAATTTATGTTGAGCCTCATTTCTCACTCATAAACATGCTGGCCTATACCTAGAGGACTCTCAAGCAAGTTTGATTTAATCTCTTTTCTGACTCGTTTTCAAAAAGAGAAAATATTGCCGAGTGAACTTGTCTCTTTCACACTCATAAATTGGATTTGAAATGACGTCTATTTGGTACAAGTTTATCCCTTTTTCAAACAAAGTAGACTAATATTATGAAAAATGACATTTTTTGGCGTTAAGTTGTGATTGCATATCATGCCCTTTCTTGTAGTATTGAGCCTATTACCAGTTCTCACTTTGCATTATAAACTGTTTGCCTCAACAATTTTGCATCCTCAACCAAGCAGAGCCTTGTTTGTATCCTTCGTAGCTTGACACCCTATACCCAGAAGGGAACATTCCCCCGAGTGTCTATCTCCCGCATGCACCTCCTTGCATTGAGCATAGGTATGTTCCACTGCTGGAACTAATTTTGCTTACTTGCGACACTCGTTCCCTCCTCTGTATCATAGCATTCATTTGACTATGAAAAAAAAAAAAAAAATGGGCGGGAAGGGAGTATTATCTTATATTGGAAGCAATCGTGTCGCCTTTGAACATAACACAAAATTTTTTATTCCATTTTTCATCATATTTTTGGGTTTAGCATGGCCTTAGCAAGTTGAGCTCATTACAGAGAGTTTACTCCTCCGTCTGGTTACTCTTCCAGTCCCTATCGAGAGTTTGATTGATGCCTCTTGCATCTCATGGTTTCATCATTGAGTTTATGCTTCCAGAGTCTTCCATATATCTCATGCTCTTTTTCAAAGGATGTCTATCAACCTATGTCAAACATTCCTCAAAAATATTGTGACACTCGTTCCCTCCTCTGTATGATAGCATTCATTTGACTATGAAAAAACAAAAAAGGATGGGCAGGGAGGGAATGTTATCTTATATTGGAAGAAATCGTGTCACCTTTGAACCAAACACAATTTTTTTTATTCCATTTGTCATCAAAATTTTTGGTTTAGCATGGCCTTAGGAAGCCGAGCTCGTTACAAAGAGTTTACTCCTCCGACTGGTTACTCTTCCAGTCCCTATGGAGAGTTTGATTGATGCCTCTTGCATCTCATGGTTTCATCATTGAGTCTATGCTTCCATAGTCTTCCATATATCTCATGCTCTTGTTCAAAGGATGTCTATCAACATGTGTCGGCCATTCCTCAGAACTCTTGACTTTTCATGTTGGCCATACCCTCAGTTTGTCTCATAATCACATGAAGTTGTATTCCTATTGCGCACCCTGGTCCTACTCTCCTCATTGGTAGGTAACCTTAAACCCAACAGTCGACATTTCATCATTGGTCGTTGACTGGGTGGTTTCCCTTATGTTCAACGATAATACATCTATTCACACATTGGGATTCATGTAGTCTCTTGGATGCCATTGGCCTTATTGGTGGTTTCCTCACCTTTGTCATCAATTTTTCTCATTGGTTGTTATTCATAGGGTCTTTTTTATGTACCACTTGCATCTGGCACACACGAAAGACGCACAGGTTCATTGGTTCGTGAACATGTTCTTCGTCCGATTTCCTCCAAATCATCAAGATCATGCTTTATAACTCATGCTGAATGATGAGATATGACTTTATTCTCTCCTTTCAATGGGTCTCCTTTCAGCGGGTCTCATTCCATCGAATTTATCTCATCTATTATGGAGATGAGACCTAGAGTCCTATGAGTACATAGAGGCTTGCAATCATTAGTGGCATGTTCTCTCTCCATAAATAGTTCGGAATACATCAATATCTCATGATCAATGGATTCTTAAAGTGTTCGGCCCCAACTCCTTTATTCACAACTTGTAAGAATGTATTTGGTGCCTTGATACCTACTTTCATCATCGGTAGGTTGTCTCGCATTGGTTAACAATATACCTCAATGACTGGTAATAAAATGAAGTCTCATTGTGTTCAACCTCAAATCGTTTATTCACATTATGTAGACTTGCACCTTCGACAAATTGTATAGAAGACTTGAAGACATCAGTTTATATTCGCAACTTTCCAGATCTATTGCTATCTTTTCATCGGACCAGTACCTGTGTGACTTCAATGATCATGGGAGATCATATTGTACTCCATTGTATAAAGATATCTTTAGATTTATTTTGAGACTAGTTTTATTGGGCTTTGTTCGTGACTATGATAGCCTTTGGCATGTAACCACATTTGTATTTTCCTATTCATGGTCATGGATAGTGTTTTGGTATATTTTCACATTAATCTACAGTGTAATTCAAATGGGCAACCATGTATGAAAAGTCAGTATAGATTGTAATGAGCAACTAGTTCTTTTAGTTGGGTCCCCATTACTCCACTTCTGGGTTTTTATAATGTATTTCGGCCATCGTAGATACTCCTCTGACCTCACACATTAGGGGGAATCTGTTATAGTAAGATTTTCCTCACCCCAAGTAATCTTGCACAAAAGGCCTTTTTCCATTTCCCTATGCAAACTTGAAGTCCCTTTTTGAAAATCCCAGAGCTAAAAATGTTATTTTTCCACATATACGTGCCTTTCCTATATTACAACATGTGTATACACAGGTTTCACCACTACAGCCTGCGTACATCGGGAAATGTGCCCAAATTTAAAAATGGTGTCAGGTTTCCATGTCACGTCACGAGATCAATGATCCTTGGCCTTTCATATACAGGAAACATTCCGATTCATGTAACATCCCCAACCATCCATAGGCTAGGGTATGATACCTGCAAGCCCACCCTTGGACTTCTTTCTCTTACCTATACCTTTTTAAAATTTAAGGATGCATAAAAGAAAAGACTTTAACGACATGCACAACAATATCCAATAAGCATGCATAATCTAAGATTTAGTTAAACGATAATTAAAATACACAACAAAATACATTCATACACAAATAATAATATCACAACAGGGAGCACTTATCTTTATGAAAGATGACACCAGCTGGCTACAGACCAAGGACGTTCCACCCAACCATAGACACTATTGTTCCAAATCTCAACAACAACGTCACCCTCGAGCCAGGGCTATGAATCCACAAGGATGATTCCAGAGTGTTACTTGGCTTCCCAAACCAGTCAGCACCCAAGATATCACAGGCTTCCCAACATTCACAATGATCCAAGTTCCCAGCTCTCTTCTACCCAACTTGCACCACTAGAGAGAATGAACCTCCACCCTTCTCTGCCACACAGTCCCTCAGGCAGTCCTTCTCCTTATTCGGGCCTCTAGCGCAACTGGTCCATAATATCAATGTTGGAACTCTCAGGACTCACACTTGTGAGAAACGATGGTCACGGGCCAACGCATCTCAGACAGGCAGGCCTCATGTCATGGTTGGATCACACCAACGTCCATTACAACCAACTATATCATGGCTAATTATTCAACAGTTCGATTCCATTTCCCAAGATAAGACGTGAATGAGGATGGATCAATGAATGGTTAAATGGGTGCATGAAAGTGCATGAGGGAAAAATGAATGGAAGTATAAGAAAACAATGAACAAGCCATCAGTCGAACCCCCCCATCAGACCAAAGGTGGGTTTAAGTAACTTCATGGGGAAATCAAGAACCTCCTATCCTTCCCCAAGAATCTCACGTAACTGATCCCCTACCTTAGAAAAAAAGGGTAATTAAAATAGGAATAAACACTTAGCCCCTCAAGCCCCCTCTCTTGTGGAATCATAGCCCCCTATAACTCTAGTCCTTGTCCGTCTAGCATCCAGCGATGTATTTATTATTAATAATGATCAAAACATTACATTTCTTGGGCATACTGGCCCTCTAATAATTGTTTGGGCACTCTGGCCTCTCAGTATTGTAACAATACATTATTTGAAATGGGGGTTCAAAACCTGGGGTGTTACATCCCCTCCCCCTTGTTTTGGCATTGTCCTTAGTGCATATACAAAATAGAGATCAAAATATAAAATTTATTCAAAAAGTTGTGGGTACTCTACCCGCATGGAATCTTCATGATCCCAGGTAGCATCTTCAGGACCATAGCAGGTCCACTGAACTTTTACCAGCTCTATAACTCGATTCTGGAGCATTTTGAATTTTCTGTCCAACACCCGCACTGGCTGAACCTGAAAGTCTCCCTCCGTCTCTACCTAAATCAGATGCCAATCAATAACATGGTTAGGATCATGTACATATTTCTTTAGTAAAGATACATGAAATAAATTATGCACATTCATAGAAGTAAGCAATGCAAGCATGTATGCAACTGGCCCTATTCTATCCAATATTTCAAATGGACCATAGAATCTAGCTGCCAACTTTGTGAAAATACCCAATTTCAAAGAGATTTTATTAGGCGTCACTTTCAAAAGTACATGCTACCCTACTTTAAATTCTCTAACTGTCTTGTTCTTGTCTGCATAAAATTTCTATCTATCCTAAGATGCCTTTAAATTCTACTTGATCTTGACCACCTGGTCTTCCATGTCCTTGAGAAACTTCGACCCAAGTACCACTCTATCTTCTAGGTTGTCCCAACTCACTGGAGTATTGCATTTCCTACCATACAAGGCTTCAAATGGGCTCATTCTCAATGAAGCTTGATACCCATTATTATATGCAAACTCAACCAAGTGTAAGTAATCTTTCCACTTAGATGGCTTATCCATCACATACATTCTAAGCATGTCTTCAATTATTCAATTGACTCTCTCTGTTTTCCCATCTGTCTGGGGATGATATGTTGTGATAAAGTTTAGATCTGTGCCAAATCCTTTAAACAATCCCCTCCAAAAATTGGAGGTAAACTTCGTATCTCTATCTGAGACGATTGTCCTAGGTATCCCATGCAACCTAGTAATTTCCTTCATGAAAATTTCTGCAATATTATCCATTGTATGCATTGTCTTCACAGGCACAAAATGAGTAGCCTTTGTTAATTTGTCAACCACCACCATGATTGAATCATGTTTCTTATTCATTCTGGGTAATTCTGTGATGAAATCCATGGTGATCACTTCCCATTTCTTCTCTAGAATTGGCAATGGCTGCAACAAACATGTTGGCTGCCTATGCTCAGCCTTCACCTTTTGACATTCCATACATTGAGCGATGTAATAAAAAACATCCTTCTTCATTCCCGGCCAAAAGAATTAGCTTTTTATTGTTGTAATTGTTTTTTGGTAATCGGGATGTCCAGCATAAGGAACATCATGCATTTCCTTCAGTACCAAATTCCTCAATTCTACGAAACTAGGAACATAGATTCTATTTTTATGCATGAGTAATCCATCTTCCTTTATCTCATACTCCTTTATTTTCTGTTGTACATCTCCTTGCTGTAAGTTTTCATTTACCTGTAGGTAATGCTGATGTGTAACAAGACCATCTAAAATTCTTCTCTTCAAGTCTGATTGATGCATACTAACAGCAGTAGCATGCATGAGATGCACTCTCCTACTAAGTGCATCGAAAACTTTATTCTCCTTTCCCTTGATATGCTTGATATCGAAGTCATATTCACTTAAAAATTCCATCCATCTTGTTTGCCTGGCATTCAAGGTCGGCTGTTCAAAAATATACTTCAGGCCAATGTGGTATGTTCTTAATTCGAGTTTCTTCCCCATGAGATAATTCCTTCACATCCTCAAGGCGTGAACAAGGGCAGCAAGTTCCAAGTCATGCGTGGCATAGTTCCTCTCATGTTCCTTAATCTTTCTGGACCCATATCCAATGACATGTCCATTTTGTGTGAGGACTCCCCCAAGTCCTTCCTTACAAGCGTCTGTACATACCAAAAAAATTTCATTTGGGACAACAATCTTTAACACAGGCGCACTAGTAAGTAATTCCTTCAATAGATTAAAATTCCTTTCACACTTGAGTGTCCATTCAAATTTAGTTCCCTTGTTTTGCAAAGAAGTGATGGGATGAACAATCTTAGAGAACCCTACTATGAACCTTCTGTAGTAGCCAGCTAATCCCATAAAATATATGACGTCTGACACATTCTGCGTGTTGGCCATCCTCTAATGGATTCGATCTTCTTTGTATCTACAGCTATGCCCTGCTATGAAATAATGTGTCCCAAGTAATGGATATGATTTTGATGAAAAGAACACTTACACAACTTGGCATACAACTGATGTTCTTTCAGTACTTGCAATACCAATATTAAGTGATGTTCATGCTCCTATTCATACTTAGAATAGATAAGTATGTCATCCAGGAATACTATCACAAACTTGTCTAAATAATTTCTGAATATGCCATTCATTAAGCACATGAAGACAACTAGTGCATTGGTCAGTTCAAATGGCAGCAATACAAATTCATAATTCCCATACCCGGTCCTAAAGGTTGTCTTATGAATGTCTTCTTCCTTTATTCTTACTTGATGGTATCCTGCCCTCAGGTCAATATTTGAAAATATCTTTGCTCCTCTTAGCTGGTCAAAGAGGTCATCAATTCGGGGTAGAGGATAATTGTTCTTTATAGTATACTTGTTCAGTTGTCAGAAGTCAATACACATCCTCAAGGTTCCATCCTTATTTTTGACAAAAAGTACTGGTGCTCCACAAGGTGAAACACTTGGACGTATGTACCTTTTCTTCAACAATTCTTCCAATTGCGTTTGTAATTCTTTTAACTCCGGTGTGATCATTCTGTAAGGTGTTTTTGACACCGGGCAGCTCCTGGCACTAAATCAATTGAGAAATCTATCTCCCTTCTTGGTGGCAATCTGGGTATTTCTTGGAATACATCTTCAAATTCCTGTAGCACCGAGAAATATTCAAGGCTTGGACCCTTTGCATTATCTGGTTCTTCCACATGAGTTGCATATAGTTGACATCCTTTTAGATAAGGCTGAAATCACCCTTATAGATATGAGTTTTGGAACTCCTTTCACAGTTCTTTGTTTTCCATTTCCATCAAGACATGTAAATGTCTTGTTATGACAATCTAGGACAACATGATGCTTGTCCAACCAATCCATTCCAATCATAACATCACAAGACCCCAATGGTATGATATTTATATCAGTACTAGTATTCATGCCATTAAGACTTATGGAACAACTTCTGACCATATCATGGATTCTTCTTTTGGTTTGAGTGGCTAACTGAACCAAACTTGTTTTTCCAAGTTTACTTTTCTCCAAATGTAATCTATCCACTATCTTAGGATCAATGTAGCAATGACTTGCTCCTGAATCAATCAAAATATCAACAGTTTGATTTATGATCTTACCTTCCACCTCGATCATATTGGAATGGTACTCTGCTTGTCGATCATTTAAAGCTGCATAGATTCTTCCCATATCTTTGAATGTTGTAGCCTCTTGGATGTTGTGCACAGTCTTCACTCTATCCTTTCTGTGTGGGCAATCCTTGTATAGGTGATCTTCTTTGCATCCCCAACATTGGATTGGAGGTCTTCCCCTTTTTCCTAAGGAATCTTCTTTCTTGAAATTCCCCCTTAGCATACTGATCTTGATGATTTCTATTAGGCTCATTCCTATGGAAGGAGGGTTTGAATCCTTTCCTCCTCTGATCAGACTTCTCATTCTTCTTGTCCTTCCAATATTTCTGCAGGGATTCTCTTCCCTAGCCTTGCTCATATAGATATTTAGTCTTCCTGATGACCTCAGTCAAGGTCCTGGGTTCATCATACTTGATATTTTCCTTATAAAAGGCTACACTTATAAATCTCTGTATTTTCACTTTATCATCACCAATGAACTTGACATATTTTAACAATCCCAAGAACTTCTTCTCGTACTCTGTCATAGTGATGCTTCCCAACCCGAGTTCAAAGAACTCCTTCATTTTCTTGTCATAGAAATGCTCTGAGAGGTACTCCTTTTGGAAGTACTTCTTGAACTATTTCCAAGTGATCCTACTTTCATTAACATGTTCCACTTGCTTCAGGTGGTCCCACCACATTGCATCTTTCTCGTGTAAATGGTAGGTGGAAATATTGGATTCCAGGTTTGATGAATAGTTATGCAACTGAAAATATCTTCGTAGCTCGAGAAACCATGCTTCAACATCATCTTCCCTTTCTCTTTCACCATCAAAGGAAGATGGCTTGAGCTTCCTCAGCTCTCCTTGCAAACTGTTTACCTCTTGTTTCCTTCTTTGTTGTTTGATAGGGGATACCTCTTGACTGCTTATGGGATCATCCGATGCATCAAACCTTCTTTCTAAGTAAGGAGGTGAGTGGTGTACATGAGCTCTACTAGCACTTCTGGAATAACCATCTCTTCCATGAGAATCTCTTCTTTCATGACACCTGCCTCCTTCCTCTTGTCTTGAGTTTGATCCCTTCTTCATTTGCCTCTACAACTGATTTAAGATCTGCAACACTCAAGCATTTATCTGACTTTTCTCTCTCATCAGTCTCTCGTTGTCTTCTTTGTAGCTCTACACTTCCATCTTCAGGCTTCTTACCGTTTCTATTAACATTTCCTGCTCTCCTTTTCCCTTGCATATGTTGGACTCTGTCTTTGCATTACCAACTCTGGTATTTTGGCCTTTAGTCTCCTTATCATGTCTGGAGGCTCCCTCGCCTTCTTCCATTTCCTCAATACGCATCGTGAGTTGATGTGTTTAAGCCTATTAATTCTGCAAAATGTGCAAGCAACCATTTTGTTAAAATTAAGCATATGATAAACAAAATTGCCAAACCATGCTACAGGTCTCTTTCTTCTTTTTTTTGTTCATGGAGACCATATCCCCATTCTCCAAAAATAACAGTGTGTTGTTATCCCTGGATGACACAAAATTTCATCATGCGCATGTGCTTCCTTCAAACCACCTTCCTAGGTGACCACAACTAGAAACTGTGGCTAAATCCTTCCTTAGCACTTTTCTGTCTCGAAGACAACCAATTCGGCCCTTAGCCCTCCTTCCCTCAACTCTCAATATGCATATGACCACGACCATGACCCTACGCTTAGCTAGAAAAGCGCTTGTCCAGAGCTTTGGGACTTCAGAACTTTCAGCCAGAACCGGTTCAACGGTCCTTGTCCTCGTTCACGATCAACAATCGAGATCTACTTCAGGACTTCGTGCTTTAGGAGTCTCAACTCTCCTCTCTTGCCTCCTCTGGGAATGCTTTTACCCAAATTTCATGATGTTCCAATGCGTGTCCTCCAACAGATCAACGGTTGTGAATCGCTTCGGCTCTTCGGGCTTCGAAATTTTCAACTTTCCACCTACACTTTTTCCCGGAGTGCTTTCACCCGAATTCGACAATCCTTCTGTTAGCACTTTGTAAATTTTTTCCGACTGAATAGACAAATGATAGAGGTAACTATTTCAACCTACTTTAGAGATGAGGCACTAGCCTATTCAACTCATAGAGGGCTCTCTCATGTCACTGGGTATTTCTTTGATAATCGATGGCTAGATTTGGTTTGTTTTGGGGGTTTAATAAAGTTGTTTGGCAAAGAAGGGGAGGAACACTCAGGGCTATGAAGTCAAAATTATGAAAATGAATGAAAAAAATACATCTACTAATAGAACTCTCCAGTGTATAAAGGCTAAACAAGGCGATGAATCTGACTTATTCTTAAATTTAAATAGAGTGTAGGAAGATAAAGGAAACACATAACTGCATCAGAGCATTACTTAAATGAATTCTGAATTAGTTAATAAGACAATCAAACAGTTTAAATTGCTTAAGACAAGAGCATCACAAGATGAATTCTGGGCCTTTAACTCTCCAATTTAAACAAAAGAAAATGTAAATGAAATGATAGGTCACAGGAAATACATACGATGAAGGGAAACAAAGCTCATATCACCACCCTTTAGAATCTTTTCATAGAGACTTCAAAATCTTCTGCATTTATATTCAATTCAGATTCAGAAAATTTAAAAATAGAGTCTGATACAACCAAAAGGTGCTCTTGCACTTTCACCAACATTAATTCATTCAAGTATCCCAGTATTTATACAATTCGATTACAATGGATGAAACTGAAGAATTTCATATTCTAAAATAATTTTGACTGACAGTTTCAGTATATGAACTGATTTACAATGATTAACAAAGACGTTTCAAAATTAAGGACAAATTTCTCTGACTACTTGGCTTCCTCCATGCCATCTGTCTCACTCTGATCTTCTGTCGAATCTGCAAATTTGATGACACCTGGAGATCACTTACTAGTTACGGGGATATTGCACTTTGTCTTACCCAGTCGCACGATTTCCTTCCATTGTGAATTGAAGGGAATTTCATAATCCATCATATATTTAATCAAAATCTCCAAGTCAATGCATATGGCATGGGACATAGTTGGCAGGCCAACCTTCACTGTTTTAAACTTATTCAAAATTTCAAAGTCTGTAGCCAAATACTCTATCAGACTTGGGCCTTTCAGACTTTCTTTTATGGTTTCAAATTTAGAATGGTCCATTCTACATTGAATGAGGAGAGGATTGTAGTCTTCTTGATTGTATAATGAACCTTTTCCATCCCAAAATGGTGGGAGGCATCCTTAAACTCTTGTATGCTATGCTCCATTTGCATAGCCTTGTTCTAGATCGATCTGAGCAGGTTATGCTTGGCGATGATCCTCCTGGCCCAAATGATCAATGTAGTCCTTTCCTTTACCCAGATAGTTTGAAGATCAATAGTTAGCACAGAATTTAGTAAATCAATAGCATTTTGGGCTCATTCTGAGGGCTTCTTGGCTAATATTTCATTGACAACAGTACACCTGCTACGAGCTGTAGCAGCCATGTTGTCCTTATTGTTTATAAAATTCAGATAAACCCTTAATTTAGTAGCCTCTGCAGCAATAGCATCCCATATCACATGTTTGGCTCCCTGTAATAGTATTTTTCCCTTTAACGTGGTTTTCATCTTGCTCACTCTCTCCTGCAAATCTTGATTATCTCTATGGAGTTGAGCCATCTTCTCATCTTTCACTTTCATCTCTTGTTTCAACTTTTCTATGACCTCTTTGAGACCCTGGATCTCCCCTATTTTTAAGCTTACCTGAGACATAGCTTGGACCAACCCCTCAGTGCTTGATCCAACCTCTGTATTAGCAGGTACAATGACAACCATATCTGAAGTTGCTACATGTGCTTGTGACCAATTCTCTTTCTCTTTTTCTAATTGCAACACTTTAGCTTCGTAATTGAGTTCTTCTTGTCTGAATGTTTCCTTCTCCTGTTCCAGAAAAGTTAGCTTTGTTGTTTGTGGATGATCTATAGGGGACATATTCATCTTTTTATTTAGGCTTTGGATCATCTTAGGGTGGAATCACGAGGGTGGGTTACACTTTTGTGACAATCTGGTCTCCAAAATTTCGAAAAACAAATTTTCAGCCGAACTAAAAATAATTTTCGGCCGAAAGATATTATTTTCGGCCGAACTATTTTTCAGCCGAAAAAATAAATGTCAAATCGAACGGAGCCATAACCGCGCCCTCGATTTTCATGTAGAAATTTGCTCGACCGGATATTTTCTTTCCAGCAATAAGTTTTCGGTCGAAAGATAGTTTGGTTGAATTATCTTTTGGCCGAACTATCGTTTGGCCGAAAGATTTCTTATATATTTTCCACACATCGCTTTTGCAATGTTTGGAATTTTTTTTTGGTGTATTAGCTGTGAGTCGTGGTAGCAGTGGTCGTGGTAGCAGTGCTCGTGGGTGCCGAGGTCGCAGGGGTCATGGGCGCCGAGGTCGCAATGGTCGTGAAGAAATTTCGAGCGCCGGGGAAAGGTATTTTACGTTTGCGTATGGTTTTATTCGGAATGGTATATTACGTTTGCGTATGGTTTTATTCGGAATGGTATGGTTTGCGTATGGTTTTATTCGGAATGGTATAACCATTCCAAATGGTTATATTACGTTTGCGTATGGTTATAATATATTTGGAATGGTTATATTATGTTCGGAATGGTTATATTATATTCGGAATGGTTATATTATATTCAGAATCCTGTTCATCATTTTGGCAACTAGCATTTTTTATTGCAATGACCATTCCAATTGCAATTCCGATTTAGATTCCTATTCCTATTCCTATTCCTATTCCTATTCCTATT
This sequence comes from Picea mariana, assembly GCA_032191745.1. Classification (NCBI taxonomy): domain Eukaryota; kingdom Viridiplantae; phylum Streptophyta; class Pinopsida; order Pinales; family Pinaceae; genus Picea; species Picea mariana. The sequence continues at coordinate 161,618 of JASDQU010102579.1, read as the reverse complement.
CCCATTCCCATTCCCATAATAGTTACAGAAAAATCAATAACTTAAAACTTACTTTAAGTCGTTACGATACAGACTAAGCCGTTATAGGTGAACAATACGCACCTCTCCAAATTTTAGTTTTTCCTTCGACGTTGAAGTAACATCATTCACCTCTCAAAAGTCTTGCCTTTAACATGAGTGACATGTATCGGAGATTTGCACTGACAATTATTTTGAGAATCTTATACTTTTGCACAGTTGCGAACAGGGACCTAGCAAGATTTTTCGAAGATGCATTATTTTTTCCTGCTTTTGCTATCATCTAAATACACAAAGACTGATTTAATTGATTGATTTATGATATACGTTCATGCTTTTTCTATCCCGCAGACACAACATGGATGATTTATTTTGTTGTGTCCTGATTTACATTCATGCTTTTTATGGTCCTGTGGGGACAAATAAATTTCATGCATTTTACTGTTAAAATTGATAATTTAGCTTGTCGAGTTATGATATTGTAGAACAAAATTGATTTGACTTTGAATTCTGAGTGTCACATACATCCAAATTTGAGTTATGATATACATTCATGCTATGATTGTAGCATCATATGATACAGAATTGATTGAACTTTGTACGTTGTGTTAAGACATAGGATTTGTCATAAGGTCTTGTAGATACAGATTGATTGAACTTTATTGCAATTCGGAATCCTGTTCATCATTATGGCAACTAGCATACAAAGAGTTCATCATTATGGCAACTTTATTAGCCAGAAACTATTATAGGGTTGCCAATGCAGTAATGTTGAGTAACCTGCAAAAATTTTAGACAAAAATAAAAGTCAAGCAACCACACCTATCTTATAGGCAGCCGTAGGTGCAGCTGGTGAAATAAGGATATCATTTCCATCTAGAGCCTTACTAAAATCTCTCTGGATCAGTGTCCTGACCTGAATCATTATGGTTAGTTAAAAAAATTTGAGCTTCTACAGATCTAAAATTCACTTCAAAACTAAAAGATACAGATAAAGTTTTTTCATCAATAGAAAAAAATAAAATATCCAAGGTTGAATAACTGTAACCTCCAATCCAAAACTAATGATTGTACTTATGAAGGGAAAATGAGTGACAAGCATAAGAGTAAAATTTTGAACACACATTTAGATGTTAGTTCCATTAAACTCCACATGGAAAAAAACACATTGCAGTAACAATTTCAAACAAAAAAGTACAGCTAGCCCCTAGGATTAGGGACCCCTACACTTTGGCAGATGAGGATTGCAGTGCAACTGATCGGGCCATTTAAAGGTCAATTTTAAACCTGTGAACAAACCAGTTATAAAAATGTTAGGTATATGACTTATAATTAGTGCAGATTTCTGTATATAAACTAAGTG